>JABUQX010014585.1:55000-68063 GCA_015478945.1 Trachelipus rathkii
TCCCCATAATTTTCTGGAAAATAATTCAAATGAGAGCCCAAAAAGTGCAGTTTTATTGACATACGTGTTCCCAGGTTCTTAAAGCTTTTCAACAGGTTACTAACAATGACTTTATACTCGGGACTTCGTTGCTTTCCTAAACAGTTACTAGTAATTAAGATAAAATCAATCCAAGCTTTCTTTTCTATTACGTCCATGGTCTTTTCTAATTTAGGATCTTTCAATAAGCTTCTAATTTGAGGATCTCCAAAGATACCTGCATTCAATTCTGCTTCCTTTATGTGTGGAAACATTTCTTTGTATATAAAGAAAGCTTGTTTTTGTTTATTCATTGCCTTAACAAGATTCTTCATCAAACCCAGTGGTAGTAGTTGATTTTTTTTTTTTTTTTTTTTTTTTTTTTCAATCAATAGGTTAGAAATGACATTTTGAAATCCAGGTGAAATTTGGAAGGGGAATGAATGAAGACTCACAAGGAAATAAGAAACTGTTCTGCAAGAAGGTGAAAAATGTTAAGAAAGTGAGTAAGGAGAATCTTCATGTATAATGAATAGGGATGATGCTTTCATGACTGATGAGATGGACGCGAGGAGAGTGTGGAGAGAATACTTCGAAGATCTGCATAACATTGGCAGTGATGAAGAGGTGTTACTGAATGTGTGTGGATTTGATGCTGTAAGAAAAACCAGGTCTCTCTCTCTCTCTCTCTCTCTCTCTCTCTCTCTCTCTCTCTCTCTCTCTCTCTCTCTCTCTCTCTCTCTCTCTCTCTCTCTCTCTCTCCTCTCTCTCTCTCTCTCTCTCTCTCTCTCTCTCACAAAAAAAAATTAAAGAAGTGGAACTAAATAAAGCCGGACGTTGTTTAACGCTGGTAAAGCGTTTCTAGATTTACTGCTGCAAATAAGACCCATTTTATAATGGAATAAATGGGGATGCACTACATAGTTCCAAATTACATGTTTACACTTATTAAAATAAGATTTTACCATTATGCGCATTGTTGCTACAGCACTTTACACTTTTTCAGCTGAAAAATTGTATCTCTATCAATGGATAAAATAAATAATGCTAAATATTATTATCTGTACTAGATAACGGTAATATAATGATAATATCGAAGGTATTAGTATTACTATTTTATATTTTTATTAATTATAACGAGGGAAATATAATTTAATAAAATAATCTAAAAATAAAATAATTTTATACATGAAGAATAAAGTTTAACCAAGAGTTATATATACTCACTACCATATATCGTATTAACCTTTTTAGTAATTTTACACCGTACCTACAGTTTTACTCATATGTACCACATATATGTTGTAAATATTACAACTTAAATATTTTAAACGGAAAAAATAATCAGGTCACTAAAATATCTAATTATCATACATGAATAAGGCTAAAATACATATCCTTACGGAGCTTTGGGCATTATAGGTGTCAAAGTATAAAAGTAAGTAAGCAATATAACTTCCGTGAATTTGAAAATAAATATAAAACATTGCGAGACACGGTAAAAGTCGATAGATTTACCTTATGCGAGATACTAGACAAAGAAGTGAAATGATCTATAGCATTACCTTACGCATTTTAAGAAATTTCTTAAATTCCTGCAATTGGAAGAGGACATACCGAAAATATAAAAAGAATGTATAAAATTGGCGACAACTTTTTTTATGTGGAACACGATAATGTTAATTATAAATGCGTTAATTTTGTTTAGATAATGAATTACTTAAATTATTGTATGTATTTATCTTTTACCATAAAAACTGATCACACTAAGGGCTAAATTAAAATATCTAACACGTTGCCCATTATGAAAATGATTAGCTACTCATTATTTGTCTAAACTTATGCGACAGAAGTATTTACACTCCACTACCGATACTTCAAGTGTTTTAACCACACATTCCTTAACCTTTTTAAGCATACTAAATATAATATTAGTATTATAAATTTGTATAAATAAATGAAAAGAGTGAAATATAATATTATTTTTATTTATTATGGATAAATTTATTATATTATATTTAATTAATTTATATATTTATTATATTATTTAATATTATATTTAAATTTTATTATTTATATTATCTATTTATATCCCAAACATTTTCTTATACATGAGGATTTACATTTTATTAATTTTCATTATTTTTAATTTTTTTTTTAAATTAGAAATTTTTATTTGCACTTATTTTTATTTATAATCTTTATCATTTTTTTTTATCTGTTTGATTGAGATCTGTGTTATTGTGTGTGTCGTGTTTGTTGTGTGGGTACAAAGTGTTTTTCTAGTTTTAAATATAATACGCAATTTTCCAGTGGGTCTTTTGTGGTGGGTCTTGTGTGTTATATTGTCGATTTTTGTGTTGTTTTATTTGTGTGGGTGTGTTCTGTTTTTGAATTGAACTGGACAAGAAGATGTTAGTGGTGGTGACGCCGTAAGTGCGGGGTCTCTATTTGACCTTTTGCCTAACGTCCGTGTGCCTGAAGCTAACCATTGAAATTCTTGTGGTATATCACCTTGCTAACTTCTCTATTTCCTATACATTTTATTACTGTCTGAGACCAAATCACTACTGCCCCCTCAGAGATTCTCTCTCACATCTTTAAATTCTACATCTCTCTCAACTATAACTTATTTTCTATATATTATTCAGAACTAAATGGTTCGAGTCACTGTGCCCTATATATAAAAATTAAAAACTACTGTAACACTCCTTGAGAATCTTTGAATCTCTCCCATTCCGATATCTTCCTCCCATCCAGGATCCTCAATCCTCTTTCCATCCCCACAATTATATTATTATCTGATGTTTATTTAATTCTGCTACTGTTATTCCTTTTCTATGTTGTCAAAAGTAACGAGTTACGGTTACTGCGTATTACTTATACTAAACTTTTCTAATTGAGACTTGTGTACGTTATTATATTATTTAATATTATTTTCTTTCCCATTGAAACACAATTATTTGCTAAGAGAAAAATTCACATTATCTATTTAGGGAGGAATTTCATAACGTCACGAGCCCCACAACGACTGAGCTGGGTTGGGCTCCTTCTCATATCTGATTTCATCTGCAGTGAGGGGGAGGAGGCCAGAAAGACATTCAGTTATATCTTAAAACGATTGCTGGCAACTATGTTGAATGATTAAAAAGACACCTACAAAATATGCCATTTATGGTTAGCAAAGACCTCTTCTAAACATTAAACCTTATGTGATGTTCTTGGTAAATGGGGAAGATGAAGAAAATAAAAACAAAATATAAATAATAGAATGAGTAACCCACATATAAAACCAAGTCTTGAACCAACGCTTGATTATGTTCTACCACTAATACCTTTTCTCGATATAGTGACTACCATTCCATGTTCCTCCTATCAAGGTAACTCACTGACCACAATCTTGTAGCTCGTTGATTTCCAGCCATCTCGTTACTCCAGCAGGCTCCACACATTGCCACAAAACGTAACTTTCTGTGCACTTTTATATCGGGCTAATTGGGGGGCGTTGGCGGGGTCGAATTTCTTTGCGAGAACTTATTTATACTTGGATTGCGAGATACTTCGCTGATTGACTCCGGAGGATGCCTTCGGATCTTTACTGCTGGAAATTTAACCCTGATATGGTAAGGAAGTAGAGAGAAGACATGTAAATCGTCGAGGGAAGATATTTGAGCATAGGGCTTCATTCACATTCCGAAACTAACAAATTTTCTACACAAAAAAATCTCATTGGTTCGATGAGAATAATTAAAGTAATTCTCTCGCTCCATAATAGAAAAGATATGAAAAAGAACATATAGCGTTTTGGGGAATTTCATGCAGATGTGTACTAGTGTTCTGAGACGGCATGCATAAATATTAATATGAATACCTATATTATTGTATGTATTGCTTAGATATGAATATTACCTGCAGCTAAATATTCAGTATAAACTATAGGAATGAATTAGATCGGATCTTACACCAAAAGTTAAAAGTGCGACAACAAATCTATACTAAGGCTCATCCTAATGATAAAATATTAAATCATCGGACCTATACTTAGCAACTATAAAAATCCAAATTATATATAGAGAGATATCAAATCTCTAATCCTACACTATATTCACTCTGACGTTCCTGTTGCTATACATCTACCATATCTAAGAGAGATATAAAAAAGGATATACTACTTTCGAGACCGATACACTTTTTCATCTACTAATTATCTAGCGGTAAATTCCCCGTCGGCAAAAAAAACTGACGATCCGGGCGAATACCAACCTACCCTCACAGCTTCTCTCGCGGGTCTTCTCAGGATTTCCCTATGCCGCAATGCTACCCTGTAAATTACGGACAATAAAAATCGAAATAAATGCAATGGAGATATTTACTCCGAGATCTGATTAGATGAAACAATTCAGTGAAGGCTATTGTGGCCAGGATACACGAGGAACACTGGCATAGAATGTTATCTCTCGCAAGTGTCCGAGGAATATGGAACGGGTTAGATGTGTGCAACGATGGCTGGACCCCTGTCCCATCACGATTAGTCGAAATCACTACTTTCACATATGCCATAATAATAACTAAAGTAACAAAATTTTCTCATCAAAGATTAAAACGACGAGCGTACAAAGCGTGGAAACGAAGAACCGAATCAAAAAATGTATGAATAACCGCTATTAAATAACCGCTTACTTGATCCATTATTCTAACTACCGTCCTATATAACTCTCATATTTATATTACTATCTAAAATCTTGAAACTCTTCTAACTCTCATTTCTGGATCTATTCTGGATCGTTCCTCATTCCCTTTCTTATCATCACTCAGTTGAGTATTGAGACTCGTAAAGGATCAAACTGGTGACAATATCATATATAACTAATCAATCTGTTTATGGTTATATAAACTTGCTGCCTTTAGGAGGACTATGGGAGAGTCTTGAGAGGGTATGGTCGCTACGTAAACATTAATCAAAGGGCTTTCTGATCGAGTATGGCATTGAATCACGTCGCTACACTTATATCTCTAAGTACTCCCACTTCACTTTTTGGAAGTTTTCCATCCTTATCTCTTTTGCTTACTCTTGTCAAGTTTCTCCTTTCTTTCTGGTCGCTCCATATTCAGCAACTGCGTTGAATAAGGAAGGCGACTTCTTTTTTCATTATACCTTTTCACTGATTAATATAATGTTAGGTGGTAATTATCCTCAAGCTCTTAGTTAATATTCTCCAACTTTTATTCTTTACTCTTTCTTATACAACGACCTAATTATAATCCTCAGCTGTTACTTAACTAACAATCTGATAATCATCATAATCTTATGCCTATATTAGTATATAATTATTATAAGGACGTAACTCAACTCTCTCATTACTTATTTCCACCGTTTAATCAATATCTGCACTTACCATCTTGAAGTTGCAGTCTAGAAGTTGGAATGTTCATCGTCTTCATCTTTCGCGATTCTATTTCTTGTCCGGACAGGAACAATCTGGATGTGGATTCCATGTTCGCCGGCGCGCCGGAAACCCGGCACCTTTCCGCGAACCCCTTGGAAGAAAGTTCTCGGCCGGAATGATCCCCGCCGGACGGGATCTTTCGACTAAAAGCAACTTATATTCTAGCGGTGGTAAAACTTGTGTCCTGTCACACGAGCGAACTCTTGGAGATATTTTAACCTTCTTTGACAAATTCATGAGTATCTGGCAATTCATAGCGTTCACTTATTACATCTCCCCCTTCAACAAACACATGTGAAGCCTTTAGATCTTTCCATGCAAGCTCACAACTAATAATTACTTGATTACCATTTAATATATGAAAAAAACGGTTCTAAACGCTCTCAACGCTGTTTGAAATAACAATATTTAACATATCCTTCGGTCTGAACAATAAACGTTGTCCGTTCGAAAGAAATGTAATGTCCCGTGTGGAAACCTCTATATCGTACAACTAAGTAGTGCTAAAATTGTGGCCTCTAAAGAAAGTTGCTGGGGTAGTCCTGTCCTTCACTTACCTACGCTTCCGCGGTCAAAAGAGATATTTCTCATTTTATTATCTGCATCTACGACTTTTAACGTAAGGAATTAACGCGAGAGGAATTATATGGTTGCTCAAATAATTTTATTTGCATTTCTCTTTTTTTGGCTTTGGAGCAGATACAGTGTTCCAATAAGCATCTGAGGGGGGGACTCCGGCTCACCCTTTTGTCTATTGGATATGTGAGGTAGGTATTCTATTTCTACAAGTATAGAAGAGTATAATAATATCTTCGTCCCCTACTTTCTAAATTTCAAAAATCTCATAAGTTGATCCAGACCTTCTATCTATCTTCTGTAGACGTGACGTTGGCGACACTATCTCAATTTTCTAATAGGTCTATATAACAAATAACGGTATAAGTAGCTCAAGGTGGAAGATTTGGACACGCAATAATCACGCACATTCCACCTCATGCTCGCCCTCAGATAATACAAAAGGTGAGTGACCTAATTAGATCTCCTGCCAAGATTTATTGAGACGTGAAGCAACTGAGAAAATACCGACAGAACTCAGTTCGTTGTGGGTGCCTAATCTTCTATTTACTTTTTCCAATGACACAACTTCGTGATTCTGGTGGAAAACTAAATCCTTGACACATCTAATCTGTTTTTCCAACTGATATTTAATGCTCACACTTATCTTTAAAACACCAACGTCTGCGAGCATTCACCTAAGAGATTTGCCGTAATAGGTCTTAGGTGAGGTTTATTCTAAGAGTTATTTTATAATTTTTATCTAGTCCCACCAAATTCTATGATAAAAAAGTAGGCATCCAGCCCGTGAAAGTGGTGGTAAATACTGTAAAAATAATATATTAATATAATATTAAAAGTAATATGAATTATAATATAATAATATAATAATTATATTTATAATAAGTAATAATAAAAATATAATATATGATGAATATAATATTATTATAATATATTATTTATATAATTAATATATATATTAATTATATTATAATAATATATATATATAACCTATACATAAGATACCTTGTCCCTATTAAACAAATATTTATATATATATATTATATTATATTATTATATTAATCATTATAATTTTGGAAAGTCTAAAAAAAAATATATCACGTTCCAGTAATAGTAATTCCCTATACTGAAGAGACATAGTACGATATTGGTGACTTAACAAAAACTTCTTTTGGAATTGAGACATTAAATCGATATTGAATTATTTTTTATATAAATTCGATATTTTTATATTTTAAATATCGAAATTCTTCATATCATTTAGCCAATTAAATAAATTTCGTCTTTCTGCCTTAAATTCATTCTCTCTTACTTTGAAATATAGAAGATTAAATCGCTTTTGAAGTTTAATTATCAGTTTATCGTTATAATAACTTAGAACTTTAAACCTTTTAGAGAACCACAGATATTAATATTTTTTTTTTTTGCATAGATTTATTCGGTATTCATTATTTTTAAATTTAGATTAACAATCATGTCATTTGAGAGCATTGTTCGAAATCTTTTTCAAGATATTATATACGAAGAAATATGCAATTAATATTTTCTAATGATCATGAATACTTTCACTCTCAAACGCAATGTGGAATGAATCACCATACAATAAACATTTAAATCCCGTGCCACAATAGCGAGACATGTAGATGTCATTTCAATGAATTATTGGGAACCAGAAATACGAGAAGGGAAGATGAATTATCATTTTTTTTGGTTAGAATCTATTAATTATAATTAATCTATTTTTGTAAATATTATAAAATGAGAAGTAAAATAAGTATATTGTTACATAACCAAATATTTTTAAGATTATATTATTTTAATAAAATTATCCCGGATGGTTTGCATGGAAATAGAAATTTCTGCATTATTCCTCGTCAATTCCAAAGGGTGAACAATAAAAAATATATTGGATCGAATATTAGGCAAAATAAATGAAAAATTATTTTTATATATTTAGGACGCTTTCACTACTATAACTCATTATCGAGTATTCCAAATGTTGTGGCTTCCAAAGGTTCCCAACAAATAATTTTATCGATTAATTAAAGAGAAAAAAATAAAGGTATTATAAAAATATAAAAAATAAATGCAATAATCGAGTTTAGTACGGGCCAATTCCCACACAGAGGGCAGCCTATGATAATAATATATAAATTAAATTAATTAACAGTAAAATAAAATATAATTATATATATTTAATTATTATATTAATATATCATAATATAATATTTATATATATATTATATTATATATATTTATTTGAAACTAATGCAAATATTTCTAAAAAATAACATTTTAATAATAATGTTGGTTTTTATATATAGGTAGAAATCAAAAATCACCTAAATTAAGGGATTATAATTATTTACTCTACTCTATAATTATTTGTTTATAAATTTTTCCTATCAAAAATTTTCCTTAACATGTTGAATGACAAAGTAGGAGGATAAATAGCCTTATAATAAATATATATATATATATCTATTATATTATATATTACTATATTAATATTATAATATAATTATAATTATAAATATATAATATAATATTAATATTATATATATATATATATATATATATATTATAATAATACTATATATAAATATTATATAATAAATAATTATATATTAATATATTAATATAATTAATATATATAATATAATTATATTATATACTATATACAGATATAAGTGGTATATATAGTAGATATTCACAATGGGAGAGTGTCATCCGGCTGCCCCCATCCCAAAAAAATCGCACACACAAAATTTGTTCATTTGGTACAATGCCGTTAAATAGAAATGTTTTTGGTGTAACCCGGGCAGGGCCTTGCAGGAAGCTCACGGAAGCTCTCGAGGAGCCGGAGCCAAGCAACGGTTTTGGGGTGGGGACGCCGGAGGTCAAAATTTTGCGCGAGGATCTGCGAGCCGGAAGCCGGAGGGAGTCGGAGTCATCCACAACAAAAAAATAAACAAATAAAAGTGGAGAACAAAAAAAACATGAGGGCTTGCTCCGAAGCTTCGAGCAAATACACAATAATTAAAGTATGTACTCCAATTTTACTTAACTACAAGGATGGTCTATATAGCAATCCTTAATTCATATTATTATATATACTTATAGTAATATATTATTATATATAAATTAATATGTAATCAGTAATATATGATATAATACTACCTATAGTTGTACTTAGTGTTATCAATTATAATAGAATTAAAAAAGAAGCTGATATTATCTACATAAGTATAATTTTTATAACTATAAATGTCATTGCATTTAAGAATATTTTTACCTTTTCAATATAAAGGTATATATAGGTAAAATAAAACGTAATTAACTCGTGAGTATAAGATTTCCTGGAAATATATAATATTCTATTTCTAACTTGAAGGATGAAATAATGAGGACGATTTCGAGCAATTAATCAACTTCTTGATATAGCCAGAGAAGTTTAATAACATAGTAGTAATGCATGTATAACTGCAATCAAAACTATGTGCCTACATACATACAAATTAATCACATATATAGGATATGACTTAACAGTAAGTAAACCTATATCTCAACATATCAGTAGTCCTATTATGAGTATCAAATCAATTATACATATTGATTTAATTTTATTTATAAACTGAGTTGTTAGTGTATACTTTCTATGTATTATAATTTTATAGATTTAGTTGCATAGCAATCTTTTTTCGGTGCTAGAACCAAAAAACTGATGATAAATACCAAAATGTTAAATAGTTAGAATGTACTTTTTTCTTCCCGGAAATTTTGATTATGTATATTAATCAAGCTCGGTCAGTTTCTATAGAGGTCTGTTTCTAGTAAATGTTCCCATTGATATGATAATAAGTATTTATAATAATCATCAACTAGAAAAATTCATTACTCAACTAAACACAAATCGAAAAACACAATCATCTATTTTGTAAAAATATTAAATATAAATCATCTGACCTTTCAGCACTTATTTCCCTTTCAATATGAAATAGTTAACTCACACAGTGATCTGAAAACAGTACAAAGTGGTAGAAGACCTCATGCCCGCAATACCAAACAGATCTCTACCGGGACCTAACTCCTCACCAGTTACTTCAGTAACTACCGGGGTTCCACAATACATTATGGATCCTTTAAAGTAATGCGAAATCACCATTAAAAACACGCTAAACTCATGCCTTTTATAAACCATTTCCATTACAGCAGCTATTAAAAAAAGAAGGTGAAGCTAAAGGTAACAAGGATAAACTTTTAATTTCAAAAACTCAGACTAAAATGAAACTTTTTCAGTTGCCAAATAAGAAACACTATTCTGACTATGTTAAGGGAGAAACGATTCAAAATACATATTTGATTTAAAAGATGGTTATTGAAAGATATGACGCCCATTAGTTTCTTTGCATGACCAGGATTTAACAGCATCTGTGTGAGACATGGCTTAGAACTGAAGTCCCTTTAGACGGGGAAAATATTCGGAAGATTGTAGAAACATGGGAAAAAACAATAAAACAAAAAATATAGCTATAAAAATTGCATAAAGCGGACACTTTGTGCATAATAAAAACTGCTTTGAAACTAACTATCCCTTATTTTTCAATAATTTTATATATGTAGACGAGGAGAAGATAAAAACAATATTTTCTATAATATGTTAGGAATGTACAAAAAATAACAAAAAAAACAGGCAGTCAGCGAGATAAAATGGAACATCTGACAACCTTAAAGATAATTTAACAACCAATTCGAATTAACAAGAGACAAGAGTTATTAAATCTTAGTTAGGGATAACGCAATCAAACTAATCGAAATCAGATACGATTAGAAAAAATTAAATAAGCTAACAATAGATGCGGTGAGGAATAGGAAGGCCTAAGGTGAAAAAATGGTGATAACTCAGATTTATTAAATGTCAAAGCGAAGAAATAATAGTGAAACAAAGAAATGAAACTAATAAAACTGAGTGAAGACTATTCACCGAAAAACGTTAAAACATTGCATCACATGAGAGTGGTAGTTTTCATACTTAACAGTTAGACAATGCGACTGATGGTCTCCACAATTACTCATACAGCAATCTTATAAGCAGGGCCGAGACAAATAGCATAAAGCAGACAACGTACCTCAAATTAATGAACGTTTCTTAGAGAAATCAAGCTGAAAAGTGGCAATCTTAAGGCTCAAAGATCAAATATGCGAGTACATGTCTTATGCTCTAAACGTCTAAAGGCTTCTGCAACTAAATAGATAATAGTAGTGTTAAATGGATGCCGTACTCTGAACTTTCTTTCTCTCCGACAGTCAGTGGAACTAATCTGAATACAACTTCGAAGATATTATTTAACAAAATCCAACATAACTTATTAGAAAACAAATTATTCAAGTCAAAAGCACTTGGCTGCGGAATATTTTTTAATAGAGAATGAGATTTTTAGCAAATCAAAATAACAATGCCATGTAAAAGGAGAGGAAAAGACAGTTAACAATGGCATATATAATCAAATTGTTTTGGACAATCTTGTGTCTGCCTTAAAATTATACGGGAATCTTACGAGATTGTATATTTAAGCTAGGAGGTTTCTGATGAAGTGAGGAACTGAAATCGATATAACGTCATCGACAGAGGAAAATCAAAAATCCGGAGCAGATAGCAGAGACAGTTTTCAGGAATCCTCCCTTGTAGAATTACTTTGTCAGATAGTATTGAAAGGTGAAGAACCGTCAAATTTTGAAGATACAGTAGTTATGGAGTAATGTCCAGAAAAGCGATGAAAAAAGTAAAAAACAAATCTACTAATGTAAAAGAAGAAAGGGACACAAAAAGAGGATTTAAAAAAAAATAAAAGGTAAAGAATTCCTAAAGGGGTGAAGCTGCAATAATTATAATGGACCGGGCAGAGAGAAAGATAATCAGTTAAGAAAGGCAATCAATGGTGCGATAGGCTCCATAAATTTTTTTACAAAGATGCTGGTCTCTTCCAATTAACAAGCTTTTGCCTCGTATTCAAGTGAATGTTGAGAGCTTTATTTCTATGCTCAAAATATATAAAAAATCGGAACTAAGGACATCGTTAAGGAGGATTTTATTGATGATATGGGTTTATTGTTTAAAAAAACAAATTTGTTTTTGAAGGTAATAAAAGAAATTTAATATGGTGACGGGCTGTTCAACGGAGGAAATTTATTTTAAAAGTTAGGAAGAAAGTGACTGTAATATATCATTAATATATTAATAATAGATAATATAGTATATATTATTATATATTATAATTTAATAATATATATATATTTATCCACTTATATAATATATTTTGACCATATACGATATATATATATAAAAATATATGATATATATAGGAGGGTCGTTTATTATATATTGTTATTGTATTCGTTTGATTAGTAAATATAATATATATTAATAATATATAATATATAATATTATAAATTATAATTAATAATATTATTATATTAATTATACTATAATAATTAATATTAATATAATATAATATATATATATATATATTATATATATATATAAATATATATATAATTATATATTAATATATATATTATTAATATATTAATTAATATATATATTATTTAATATATTAATAATATATATATAAATATATTATATATAATATATAAATAAAATAATATATATTTATATATTATAATATTTATATATATATAATTAAATAATATTAATATATATAATATATTAATATATATATATATATTAATTATTAATTATACTATTTATATATATATAAATTATCTATATAAATATATGTAATTGTAATAAAATTATGATTATTATAATGTTCGGGCTCATTTGTTTATATACGATGGAATTAATTTTAAACTTTAGGATGAATCTAAATATGATTTTTAAAAAATTTAGTGAAAAAAATAATAAAATTATATTCGCGTAAATGTACAAGGCGTTCATTCGTTGCAATAGAGGTAATTAATATATATATTAAATTTTAGGAAGAAGTGTAAATGATTTATCT
>JABUQX010014586.1:0-15000 GCA_015478945.1 Trachelipus rathkii
CTTATTCGTCCTGTGGACCTGAGGGTGCGGTTTCTGGGTCGTTGTTCGATGAGCGCTCACGTACCTTCACTCATTATTACTCCAATCAGAGCTAATTGCCGCCTTCCTTGGATTCTCTTACGGCCACCTCCACCTCCAAGGACTTGGGGTGCGGACCAAAGAAAAACCAGCCTCCACCTTTACATGCTCGGTGCGGCTAAACTGGACTATTGTTGTGCCATATATGGGCAGACCCTCCAGTCCTACCTCCGCCTTGACACTGTTCAGACTGAAGGTCTGAGAATTGCCACGGGTGCATTCCGTTCCTCTCCGAGGGAAAGCCTGGAAGTAGAGGCAGGGGTGATGCCCCTATCCCTGGGAAGGGAGCAACTCATGTGCTCGCTGTTCATCCGTCTTCAGATTCTTACCTCGTCGGCCTTGACACCTATAATAGAGCGCGTCTATCACAACCCTCATTATTGGCCATTTGCTGGGTTTGGTACTTCCATCTTCGCTTTCCTCGACCTTCCTCAGCGAGCGGTCATGCAATATGATTTTACCTCTACCCATTCACAGTGGGTCTCTCCGCCTCCTGCTCTCTGCAGTGGGATTTAGTCTTTGAGTAAGTCGGTGGTGTTGAGGGATTTCTTTGTGTCTCACGCGGAGGTCCATAGCGATTCTATAGCGGTGTACACCGATGGTTCAAAGACGGAGGAGGAAGTGGGAGCTTCAGTTGTGTTTCCGGACATCACTATATCCCACACCCTTCCACCCTATTTTTCTGTTTTTTTCAGCTGAACTGATAGCAATGTCCAAGATGGTGAACAGGATCGGTACGTTCACCCGTAGGAGTAATTATACCATCTTTTCCGATTCTCGGAGCGCTCTCCAGTCGTTGCTTGACCGGTCAACCAGTAACCCTTTGGTCTGTGCCATTCAACAGTCCCTCTGCTTGTTACCTGCGCAGAACCACAACATTGAGTTCTGTTGGGTTCCTTCCCTTATGTTTGTTCCTGGTAACGAACATGCCGATAAGAAGCCAAACAGGCGGCTGCACACGGGTTGTCGTGTGCCCAATACCTTCCTCCAGCTGTGCGCCTGGGCCATTTCCCTGCTATAGATTTCTCCATCTCTTTGCGTTGGGGCTTCCTCTCTGGCTGGCGGGAGGAGGATGCTCGTGGCGCCAAAATTCGGAGTGTCAAACCCACCCTTGGCCGGTGGTCTTCATCTAGTAGGAGGAGTCACCTCCTGGAGGTGGTCCTGGCTCGATTGCGCTTGGTCATTCAAATCTCACCCATGGATTTCTTATGTCCCGGGGGGTTCCCGCGACCTGCCCATTTTGCTCCTCTAGTTGTCCTCTCACAGTCGTTCATCTCTTTATGGATTGTGTTGCCATCACAACCCTTAGAAGCAAGTTCTTTCCTGTCGTGTTAACTAAACCTCTTCAGCACATCATATCCGAATCATCTCATTTTCGTAGTGATCGCATTTTTGCCATCCTATTGGAACTGAACATCTTGTATAAGATCTAACCATCTCAGCCTTGTTCCTATTTCGTTTCGTTAAGGATTTTCCTCTCGTTAGTTTCCTAACACGGTATAGCCGAATTCTTGTGTGCTGTGGAGATCCCTGTACATCCACTCAAAAAAAAAATATTACTATGATAGTATATATATATCAATATATATATAATATATATATATATTATATATATATATATATATATATATAATATATATATATATATTATTATATATATATATATATATATATAATATATATATATATATATTTATATATATATATATATATATATTCTATATATACAGTTGATGGCACGCCGGTACATGAAAATTGGTTGGGCGATACCGGTACATCGGTACTTCGAAAAATAGCTTGGGCGATACCAGTACTCGGTACTTTGTGAAAGCGTTTGGGCGATACCGGTACTCGGTACTGTATCGCCGGTACATCGATACATCGATACATTTTCATATATGTGGAAAAAACAATACTGATAAATGGAATTTTAATAAATAGTTATAATATTACTATAGGGCAAATAGATTTATGTTGTTTCTGTGCTATCTCTTTTAGATTAATTTATATATATATATATATATATATTATATACATATATATATATATATATATATATATATAATATATATATATATATATATATTATATATATATATATATATATTATATATTATAATTATATGTGCAACTGAATATTTCCGTAATGATGGCAATTATTATTATTTAAATTTTGTTGGAATAAAAGATGTCTTAATTAATTCGGAGAGTTATTTTTTGCTAATCGCGCATGCACAGTATTGCGAATTTCTCATGACCTCCGAAATTTCAATAAAACCGTTGTAGTTTCGATGCTGAAATTGCATTCTATGGGCAGAAAATTATTGTAGTTTTCATTTGAGGACCGTCATCCAAGATCCAAAAACGTTGTTTTCCTGGCAATCTCGTCGTGGGAAGATTATTTTTTGCAGCATTTGCGTCAGAGGGAATAGTTACTTACCAATAGCTAGTTGTAAATACGTTCAGAAAAAGGCTGAATGGGGGTATGGAAAGCAACATTAAATGCTCCGATGATCGGTACCTTCACATTTATTGTGAATTAGGTCCTATTACGCGCCCTGCTATTGTCAGCCAACTAAATTATGAATTTCGAAGTTAATATGACACACTACTCTGTTGGGAATCGGTATTCCAGTATAATCGTGCAACAGTCAGCGGAGCACTTACGAATGTATAATCGTGTGTCTTAGCACAGCTATTTAATTGTAACATCTGATAACACTATGCCTAATAATATGTATACAACCCAGGAACTGACGGATATGGTTGAGGCGTTTATTCTTGAAGACAAGAATGCCCACAGCTCTACGGAGGTGTATATACGGAGATGTCCAGATCGTTTGGAACCGCATTCCACTATAATGTACAGATTGTACACGGGTTTTCAAGAATAAGGTTCGACCAACTCACCATCTCGCCACCCAAGTCAACCTCCCACCCGTACCCTTGACATGGAGTTTGACTTTCTATTGTATACCACGGAACACCCAACAACCTACTTACGGCAGGCGGGAACGGTACGGTGCATTCTACATATGTACAACATTTTTCATTACAGAGCACACATTGTGCACGGTCTGCATCCCGGCGATCCCGGACGTTGGTTGTAGTTCGTAGTCCAAATGTGTTCCATGTTTGACAATAAACCTGACGGGCAGCTCCGTATTTTGTGGACGGATGAGGCCAGGTTTACCAATATTGGCACGATTAATGGGTGGAATTATCGGTACTGGACCGAGGAAAACACAGCATATCACCTACAGCACGCGACACCAGGTAGTTTACTCCATAAATGTGTAGTGTGAACTGCTAGATAATATACTGATCGGGCCGGACATTTACCATAGAAACCTAGATAGCGAATGAAATCAAGAATTTCTGGACACTACTTTGTTAGACCTTCCTCGTGACGTACCATTACAGACACGTCAAAATTTGTACTACCAGCATGAAGGATGCCCAGCACATACAGCAAGGGCTGTGCAACATCATCTAAACGTAACACACCCCTGTAGGTGGATAGGAACATGGGGTCCTATTCCGTGGCCTCCTAGATCACCTGACCTTACTCAACTGGAGTATTACCTTTGGGGGCTACCTGAAGAATCGTGTCTACGGTGGGTACACAACACCGATAGCATCAGTTAATTACCTCTTAGTCGAATCACTCACGCTTGTCCGATAGTCGACTCCGAAAATATCACATTGGCAACATGACAAGGGTGGATCAGACGGACTGAACTTTGCGTATGGGAATAGAGCAGACATTCGCGGCACACGTATAATGTATACATGCTATATGCGATGAAGAATGTTACTACCATAAATCAGAAAGGTACTACAGGAAAGAATTTCATACTATGCGAAATAATACTTATGATGGACTGTAAATAAACGGTATGTGTAAAGAGATTATTAAATCATTTCTGTTATAATCATAACTGTCATCGTAAAACTAACTATTATAGTACCTAAATATAAAACGACGCTGTATATTGGGTTTCGGCCCTCATTCACATGTTCTAAACCTATTACAAATAAACATTTGTTGGTAACTATTACGGCAGCAGCACGTATTTTTCCGTGTGTATTGAGAGGTAACTACCATTTGAATCGAGATGACTGTCTCTATGAACCCTAAATAATTTTTGCCATAAAATGCAATTTAATTATCGAAACCACACGGTTTTATTGAAAATTCGAAGGTTCATGAGCAATTCGCATACAGAGACCCTCTTTATTCCTACAAGTTTCTAAATAATTGACATCATTACGGAAATATTCCGTTGTTGCACATTAGCTGAGACCACACACGCAACACACGCACACCACACACACACACACACATATATATATTATATATAATATATATATATATATATTATATTATATATATATATATATATATATATATATATATTATATTATATATATATAATATATATATATTATATATATATAATATTATATTATAATATATATATATATATGAGACCTGTTGTGTTATAGGGAAGAATGGGTCATTTTTGAATTTAAAAAAAATAACTAAAAAAATTAAAAAAATGCTTAGAACATTAATAAATAGCATTTATAGCAACTTTAGATGCTAAATGAATGAAATGGCACATGAAACGCGGTAAATGAATGCTTAGTTTACAGGGAGCTTCCCTCCCCATGCCCCACCGACCCGTGAGTGCTTGAAATATAAAATATATCTTTATTCGTTAGTAACAAAAAGTATATATAAGCATATAATTTTTTAACAAATTGAAGCATCTGTCAGTATTAGTCATGAAGTATGAAATTTGCAAGACAACTTTTTCAGGCTCTCATTTTCTAAATTTTATTTTTAAAAACTTTCGTTCACTACGATATTTACAACATTTCTTCTAAAAGTTTCATGAAAAATCAGTGTAAATCACGCTGTGTCTTTATAATTGATAAATTTCTCTCATAGTTAAAATATGATATTGGAGGCTCCTACTTTTTCATATAATAATTTAAAAACAAATTTTTAACACAAAATATTAATAAGTACATTATTTCATAACTATCTATTTAAAAAAAAAAAAAAAAAAAAAACATTCCTATAACAAAGCATGGCCATGATACACCAAAAATGTACCGAATAAAAGTACCGACGTTTTTCGGTACCGGTACACAAAAATTTGATTGGGTGATACCGTTACATCGGTACTTTTTAAAAGTGTTGGGCGATACCGGTATCGGTACAAAAAATATCGCCCTATATATATACCCTTTACATGATACCGCGGTTACTTTGCCCCTCTCTATATATATATATATATATATATATATATATATATATATATATATATATATATATATATATATATATATATATATATATATATATATATATATATATATATTATATATATATATATATATATATATATATATATATATATATATATATATATATATATCATGATCGCTGATACAAATATTTACAAGTAGGAGGGCCCTGTTGATGAAATATGAAGGAATCAAATAGGAGATTCTAAAGGTTAAAAGTTAATAAAATTATTAAATATAAAAGTTATTTAAATAACTTATATTTATTAATTTTTATTAACTTTTAACCTTTAGAATCTCCTACTTGATTCCTTCATTTTTATCAACAGGGCCCTTAGGAATTAATATAAACAGCAGCTAGTAGAATACCATTGTCAATGAGAGAAATTTTTCTTCGTACCTTGGAGTTTTTTATTTCTTCAGCATCTTAAAGGTAGATGGTATAAGGTTGAAGGTTGAATTCATTAGAATATAATCCAAATTGAAACATAAGGTGCAGGTTAAAAAAACTTCGAAGTTTACAATTGCATTTTGTGATGTGGAAGTCGCAAGTGAGTGAACTTGTATAAAGCGATTGAAGTCACACACAGAATCACAATTCATAACTTTGTCAGCTCAAAATATTTTGACTCCAACTCTACTATTTTGAAAGTACCGACTCCGACTCCGACACTTTTTTGAAAATTACCGACTCCGACTCCGACTCCGAACTCTTGAAAATTACCGAGGTCCTCTTCACCTTCAGCCTGTTCCAAATCTCAAAAGCCTTCTTCAAGTCCTCCTCATGGTGGTCGATAGCCAGAGGCTGGTTGTCATTCGCCTTCATGTAATGAAAGGGGTCATTTTCCACCTGCTCCTGCTCTTAGGCGGCACCATCATTGTAGTGACCAGGAGTCACGTTTATCAGCACCTCACTGATAACCCTCTTCCTGATGGTCTCCTTCAAGTCCTCATTCAGGAACTCAACGACTGGAAGTTTGAAATGGGGGTGGTGGGCTGTACCAATTTTCCATGGCAGTCTCGGCGTCTCATCTTCTCTCCTTTTTCAAAAGCATTCTGGCACAATGATTTTATCACACTTTTAGACAGTTCAATGAACTTTGTTCTCCCTCTATTCTCATCTTTTAACCCTAGACGCAATAAATTCTCACTGTCCCAACAATACTGCTGAGAATAACTCTTTGTCTTCTCCCTGCGTTTCGGCATACCATCACAAACTTCCTTTATGCTACATTCTTTCTCTTCCTCTCTTTGAGACATCGCATCTTTCATTTCATTAATAACTTCACCGCACCCTTCCATAACTTTCTGTGCAGTTATGATTCTGCGAGGTGCTTCTTCTTCTCCCACAACTATTGTCTTTTCCTTGATGGAACTTTGTATGTGAGGGGTTACATCACTTCTCCGTAACTCACCACACTCTTTAGTACAATCTGTCTCACCAGACCAATCTGTACTTTCTTCAATTGATGTCACCTGGACACCTGTTATTCCTGTGCCTTCTTCAACATCTCTTAGTGGTTTTATAGGGACTTCAACTTCTTCTTTTCCTGTAACTTCTTCACCCTTAGATGAACATTGGGACCCTTTCATCACGTTCAGTGATGGCTCCGCGGTTGATTCGACATCTCTTTTCTCGACGTCCAAAGACTGTGGTACGGACGGTTTCCCTCTGTAAAATTCTTCCCCCTCCAAACTCGCCATTCCAAAATTATGATTGGTTTGTTCAGATTCTTCATAAGAATCTTCCTCAGCGTTCTCGGCGATGGGGAATAGCAAACTTCTATGGTTATGCTCGTCTTCTACTTTACGAAGACCTCGACACTCAGTCGACTCCCACGCGAGGTTAGGCTGACTCAGGGGCAATGCACCTTTGACATTCCCAATGACCAAATCATAGACGACTTCCGGCAGCACAGCTGCGGTTGTCCTACCCACGTAATAAGGGGTATCCACATCGATACTTGCGAGAGGAGCTTCTATCACCGTACCGTCCAACAATCTTATTTTCATGTTGTCTCCCACATAACACCTCTTCGGTACGAATTTCTTTCGCACGACAACAACATTACATCCGGTATCACGGAGGGTTTTGACTTGGTAGCCATTCACCATCCCATAAGTCACAGGTAGGTGTGACAATCTGTCATTTTCCACCTTCTCTATTTCATTCAGGAGATTCGGCTCTTCACCTGAACCATTCAGGACTTTACTGCCGCTTTCAGAGACTCCGGATGCTCCCGTGCTCTTTTCTTCTTCTTTCTGTCTGCCTGAACTACTCTGTCCTCTTCCACTATTGTTGAAATATGGAGGGGCTCTACAGTCTCTTGCGAGATGCCCTCTCCTCTGACACTTGAAGCACGTGATCACCACCCTGGGCTCACTGCCACTGCGACGCTGACCCTGTCTGTCGCCGCTTCCTCCACCGATCTTACTTTCATTGTTCGTTACCCTCGACGTACGTTGGTCACTGCTTTTATGATTACTATTCGTTGAGTAACCACTGCCTCTCGATCTAAAATTATTATTGTTATGATAACTTCTATCTGCGTGTTTGTGATTCCGTGCGTGACTGTTAGATACAAGTTTTATCTCATGAGCTGCTAAATAGTTCTCAGAGCTATCTACTATCTTGTCGATACTCTTTTCGTTCCTCTCTTTTAAAAAGATGGAGAGTTTCTCTGGCACCGTACATAAATATGTGTCAACAGACAAGAAGTTTATAATGCCACTAGCGGTCATTTCAACGTTCGCCGCGGTTATCCATTTCTTCAATGAATCGACGATCCTCCTAATATATTCGCTTGGGTTGTCGTCCTCAACCGGGCGTATATTCTTATACCTGGTGCGGTATCCCCCTTCTGTTAGGTTATACCTAACCAACAATGCTCTCTTTAGACTCTCGTAATTCTTTAACTCTTCCACAGAGAAACTATTGTATACCCCAACTGTTTTTCCAGTTAAGAAGGATCCTAACGCAAATGCGTACTTTTCTTTCGGTACATCATGGAACACAGCCATTTTCTCAAAGTATGACAAATAATCCTCTATGCTATTAGTTTCTTCATTGAAGAAAGGGATCTTCATTTTGGGGCACCTATTGGCATTGGGAGCGCTATGAGTATTCTGGGTACTCTGTAAAATCGTTGCAGCATCTTGCTGACGTTCCTCTTCTTCAAGCGCTAACTTCTTTTCCTCCAATGCAGCAGCTATCTTATCGGACAAACCCAATGATTTACACATTTCTACAAACTCAGTATTAGAAGTAGCCATTGTTATAATCGTTGTATACAAAACAGATTATAAAATATATCGTCCACTAACAAAGTCACTTCTTGACGCACGAATCACAAATCACGTTTTCTACCAAAATTCTGAAATTTGGCTTCTACTGATACACGTATGAAAACCAATTTCTAACCGCAAAAATACAAATGAAATATATATATATATATATATATATATATATATATATATATATATATATATATATATATATATATATAATATATATATATATATATATATATTATATATATTATATATATATATATATATATATTATATATATATATATATATTATATATATATATAAAAATAAATTATATATATATATATATATATATATATATATATATATATACTGGTTTAAACAATCTGTAGTAAAATTTGCAAAAATCTTGCGGGAAAACAGTTTCGCCCCAGAACACAAACTAAGTGAAAATCGGGAATTTCGGAAACCACTATTCTCTCTACGCAAAACTGTATAAATTTTAGTCCCTATCAACAATATAATGTTAAATATATATATATATATATATATATATATAATATATATAATAATTTTTAAATTTTATATATATATATATATATATATTATATATATACTATATATATATATATATATTATATATATATATATATATATATTATTATATTTATAAAAGTATAAAAATATAAAGTATTTAAAATTATTCCAGAGTTTAATTGTTTTCCAAATACCATGGGTATGTTGCCAATAGCAAAAATACTTTTCACCCAATACGCATAAAATCATATACGTTCAACTTCAATAAAATAAACCGTTTAACGGACTATATTGACAGTTACAACACAATATCAACATATATCCCAACGCCGATATTGGTGAAAATACTTAAACAGTGACTCTAGCACAGGTTCTAGCAAAGCAATTACGAATGAATACACTGTGCTCAAATATTTAGCAAAATAGCAAACTCAATTCACAACGAGGAATTCAATGATAACGATATAATGACTGAAGGGTTACAAAATAAATCTCCCGGACAGGACTACTCAATTTAAATGTAATGGACTGGTTGAAAAGATATTAAATTAAATGTCAAAAACTTACTCTTCAGACTGATAAACAAATCCTTGGCCAGGCCCCCTTGACAATCCAACCAACTATCACTTTTTTAGATTCTCAAACCTATATTGTAACAGTATCTAGATCTCCTGTTGAATGAGCTACCGGCCTGTGCAATAATGTAGTGCACTTTATAATTAAAAAAACTCACCAACCTATCTCCCTGAAGATCCTTCAAGTGGAACAACGGTTTGACCGGGTTCGTTGCTTTATGTGAAAACCTGATCAGTCAATATCATTCGTTATCAAAGAATTTACCTGTCTTGTGATCAATACTTTGATCATGAACTCAATGTCTTTAAGACCTAAAATAATTGCTACTTGAATATTTAAATAAATAAGAAAATGAATTACCTTTGGAAACACTCAAGAAAACTACTGGAATAAGTTTAAAAACACTTTAATAAAAAAAATAAATGAATGTGTACTGCTTTATACAAGACTAGGTTTTATGCATCCATGAACATGCAGTTAGATGTCCGAAGGTATCTACATACATGCGCATTGAATAGATAGAACCTCAGTACTTAATATTAATTATATGTACTTAAATATTAATTATATTTTATACTTTAAATATTCCTTTTTGCAATACAGATCAACGACCATATATATATACATGCGATATGTACATTTATATGTGCACGAATGTGTATGTGCAAACAACTGTTAAACAATAGAAAAATACTCTAATACTAAATTTATATAGATCCTCGCCCATAAATATGTATATAAATAAATATATAAATATTTATGTTCAAGAATGGATATAAATAAATAAAATATTTTAACAAAAATATACAGACTGGGTGATTTGATAAGTTATATTAAATCTTTACTTGAAAATTAAATGAGTTTGACATTTACAAAAGACGTCGATTTTTCAGTGTGCACAAGACAATGCAAGACCAGCTGACATATAAAACAGCTGTTACTCCAATGCAAAGAGTTGCCTATTAGTAATTTAAACAAATCTTTTTAATAAACAAAAATTGTGACTTTGACAATTAACCATATGTTAAAATAATAAATATTAAACTTACAAGACGTTTTATATTTATTACCACAGTATAATAATTGCGAAACTTCAAAAAATAAATTATCATAAAATACAAGCTTACCTGCCAGTAATATCTAGCAACGATTCAAAACAATGCACCTTACAAAATGTAATATTGCAGACGACACTCTGATGCATTGATACACATAAGAAACATAATATATTCACAAATGCTTTATGAGCACAAACTTAAATACTTTTATTTTTACAAAAAATAAGACAGCAATATTTTACACTTTGAAATTAAATCACCATATTTAATTTGAAATAAATATTACATACACTTTTACAATAAATCACAGAACAAAACACTGCTTGGCTACAAAATATATACTTTAACACATAATAAAAATTGATCGAGATATAAGCGGCATTCACAACTACCAACTGTATACACCTTGGGTTAACGACAATGAAAGCGAAAAAGATGCGAAATATTCTCGTTTTTACTATTTATACGAATCTCAGTAATACAGTTTACGTCTCTTATCGAATCACAGCCCTTGAAATCAGTAAGTAAAATAATGTATACATTTATCAATTAATTTAGAAAAACAAATATATACAAGCCATTTCAAGGAAAGGCGGGATTGGCATTTCTTACCATATCATAGTATTTCTCAAGAAATGACAATCCTTCGTTCCAATCAGGATAAAAAAGCTAACATAAATTGAGATTAAAAACTACCACACCTTAACAAAAAATGCATTTATTCAATAAAATATTTATATATATATATATATATAATATATATATATATATATATATATATATATATATATATATATATATATATATATATATATATATATATTATATAGGCTTCTGTGATTCGCCAACACTAATTTTGTAAGGTGGTAGGAATATTCATAATATTGGTTGTAAAACAGGAAAGAAAATAGTTTAAATTCTCGCCAAAATATTTTAAATCTCGGCAAGCCACTTTATGGTTCGCGAAAGGAAAGGTTTAGTACACGAGAAAAGGACCCATATATTAAGTTTTTTGAAGCTTAAGCGCATATTAATTTTATAATTACATTGGCATTTATTTAATACATTTTATAGATTTCTTTTACAAGCTTGTTCATATTGTTTGTAATAATAATAATAATAATAAAAATAATAATAATAATAATAATAATAATAATAATAATAATTTAATAATAATAATAATAATAATAATAATAATATATTATAATTATAAGGCCAGCCTCTAGAAGAGCCACAATCCATATTTCAAAAACTACAATAGCTACAGGGAAAAGGAATACATTGTTGGATACATAAATAGACGTTTTAGGGGCGAAATGTAAAAAAAAAAAAAAAAAAAAAAAAAAAAAAAAAAAGAGAAAAAAACAAATATACAATATACCATACATTCTTATAGTATATACACGGTATTATATATATATTATTTGTTTAAAGGTATTACACGGCAATGTAGGGGCTCGAGCCGACGGGGAAACACAAGGGGGACGTTTTCCATACCCCGTAGGGAGCACGGGACCCGGAGGAAACCCGCGGACACCCAAAAATACCAAGAGAGCGGGGGGTCCGGCAGACCCTCCCGGAGGGGGGGAAATTAGCCCTACCCCGTAGTTCCCGGAAGGCCGAGAGAGACCCGGACTCCTGCCATCGGTGCGGTATACCCCTTGGGTATTCTTTAGTTAAAAAAAAAATTTATAGAAAACTTATTTAACGAGTAACGTATAAAAAGGTCTCTAAATAGGCCCCCTAATCATATTACTATAAATATTAACAATCTATCTTTTATTGTTTTTATTTTTTTTTTTTACATTTTCCTATGTAAAAATTTTACCAGGATTTCAAAAAATGTTATTCCTTTTCCCTGTAGCTATTGTAGTTTTTGAGATTTTTTTTTTTTTTTTTTTTTTTTTTTTTTTTTTTTTTTTTTTTTTTTTTTTAAATTTTTATTAGTTTTAAATAAAGGTTTTTTTTTCCCGCTAGATGTTGTAGTAGTTTTAAGGGAGATTGCTTTTAAAAAAAAAAAAAATTTAGACAAAGAAAAAGACTCTTACACAAAACATTGAACGTACTTGCCAAACAATATGTTTAAATTTATTTTCATATATAATTTTAAATTAGAAACTTAGACAACATATATTACGACTATTAGGAAAATAATTTTATTACATTAAATTCTTTATATTTAAATGGTTTTCAATATCCATTGAAATTTAATATTTTATACTTTTTAAACTTCACGGAAAAAAATATAAAAATAAATTAAATTGAATTTTAAATGGAAAAAAAAGGCGTGAATGACAGTTCTTGCTGCATAATTATTAAAATACGGAATACCAACTTTACATCTTGTTTTTTTTTGTTGTGGTTGGCGAAATCATAAAAGTTACCTATAATATATATATAATATATAATTATATATAATATATATAATATATATATATAATATATTATATATATATAGTATATATATATACTTATATATATAATATATATATATATATAATATATTATATATATATTATTATATATATATAATATATATATATATATAAATATTATAGAGTATATATATATTATATATATATATATATTATATATATATAATATATATATATATATATATACTATATATATATATATATTATATATATATATATATATATATATATATATATATACTATATATATATATATATATATATATAGTGGTATATATATATATATGTATATAAAATAAAAAGTAATGACGCAGAGCGCCTTACAAATCGCTTTTAAAAATATTTAAACAAATAATAATAATTAAAATAAAAATATAATAATAATAATAATAATAATAATAATAATAATAATAATAATAATAATAATAATAATAATAATAATAATATTATTATTATTCATAAAGCTTTGACACGACGACCAATGATAATTGAGATTTCAAATTAGTTTCAAAAGGTTTAACATTGGTTATTTTTTTTTCGTTTTTTTTTTCTTTTTTTTTTTCCTATTATTAAAAAGAAAAAAATATAAACATATTTACAGTATTATTGACTGGGCCTTTGCAGCTTACACTTGGAATATAGAACAAAAATAAACGATATTGCAATGGCAACACGTGACCTCTATTTTAAAACAAATAAATGAAACAATTTATATTCTTCATGTAATACTGCATTACAATTACAAACACTGAAAATTTACCTTAAGAGTAAGGAAGAAAGTCTCCAAAAATCTAAAATATTCTGAAACATCATATCATTATTCTTCCTTTTTATAATAATACCCTCCAAATCCTTGAAGTCCATCATAAGTGTTTCTACTTCTGCCCAACAGCTGATTTTTGCAATGTTTGTAAACAAGTTTATAAGAATAAGAATTCATTCGCGGTCGTTTTGGCACGAAACCGTTCTTAAAATGCGTAAGAATTTGTCTTATCGAGCGTAAGACAAAATGCTAAAACGAAAACGGCTTTAACTCTTTGACTGAGCAAACCACGGACACATTGAATGATGGTACTGGTTCATATTTTAGTGTTAATGCAAAGGCAGTGCTAATGCCGTCTCGAGTATTGTCGGCACCTGTATTAATCATCATAGTATACACAAAGCCAAAAGCTTAAGGCGTTTTCGATTATGCACTTTTGCTAACGAAATTAAGGAAAATGCTAAAAAGTCGTTCGTTAATGTCAATTTTAGCACAAATTTAGTAAGCAATTTCCTAAATTCTGTTTGGTTGCTCTTTTCCGTGCTTACCGAATTTGTAAACAAAATGTAAACAAATAAGATTTCGGCGTAGTGGTTCGTTGATTTGATGAATGTTTTATTAATGAAATTAGCTTTAAATCTAATTTCTTCCAAATCGATAAACTCCATCACAATAGTTGATCAATTATTTGTAATAAAAACCATTTGTTATTTTTTTTATTTTTGTTTATTCCAAAATCACGTGCTCCATTAGAACAGCTGATCAAAATTTTTGTAAACAATCGGTCGATTATGCCCGAAATTCGTGCTAAAACTGGATTAGCATTTCTTATCCAGCATTAGCACAAATGCAAAAACGAAAACGGCTATACTCATGCAAATGGGCATGTGTATGAATGCTACACTGTGTATGAATGCTACACAAGGCTACTATATTTTGTTAAAAGATGGGCTAAGGTTATG
>JABUQX010014586.1:17500-23637 GCA_015478945.1 Trachelipus rathkii
AAAAATAACAGCATTTCGAATATCAAATGCTTTTACACAAATGCTCATAGCCTTAGAAATAAAAAAGATGAGCTGATTAGTTATACCATAAATGAGAATCTTGACATTATTTGCATAACTGAGGCATGGGTTAATGAAGAATTATATGGAGACTCCTTTCAGGAATATTTAATAGACGGATATTCACTTTATTTATACCAGCGTAGAGGAAAGAAAGGTGGGGGTGTGGCGCTTTATATTAAAAGCAATATCAATATGTATTATGACTGACTTTAAAAACTAAATCATCGATATTGAATCGTATGGGTAAGATATCCTTATGTTTAATAAATCATCTAGAATATGGGGCATTTTATAGAAGCTCCTGGCCAGAGTCAAGAATTAGGCGGAAATTGTGAGAGAAATTGAGACAGCATGCCACAGTAAAGAAAAAGGTATATAGTCATAATGGGTGATTTTAATTTCCTGGCATTCAATGGGATTTCCTGTCTAATACGGACCATAGTAGTTCAGTATTTATAACTTGTATACTAGATAAACTTTTTGAGCCAGATGATCCATGAACCCACAAGACACAATGGCCACTTTTAGAACTTAATTATTTAACTAAATGATGAAGTAATGGTTGATAAAGATTAGAGTTGAGGAGAATTAGGAACTTAGTGACCATAATATTTAGATTTAATATGAATGTGTTATCTGGGCCCAAATTGCAATTTAATAAGGAACAAATCCTAGATTTCTGAAATGGTGATTTTACCAAAATTACGAGACATGCTTAGTATAACTGACGTGGGCAAAGCGAGTTTAAAGACGCAAAAAACTGTTTATCATTGGTGACATTTTAAAGCAAGTTTAACTGGAATTTCAGTCGTATTTTAAAAATAAACCTATATAGGGTGAGAAGGAAAACCTGTTTTGGCTGGAATAGAGAGATAAGAGATAAAATCAAATGAAAAGCATAGATGTTTTAAAATATTCATACAGGGTATAATAGGGAAGATGATTTTAGAAAATTATTAGGAAAAATAGAAACGAACTTACCAGTCAATAAGAAAGGCAAAGAAGAGAGGCAGAAATTAATTTAGCAAGAAATAGTAATAAGAACCTGAAGAGGTTTTTTAGCTTTTATAAATTTAAAAAGTAAGAATAGGACAATAGGTCTCAAATTAAAATTGATGAAATTTAGTAAATTCAGATAAGGAGTTGGGTCACATTTTCAATGCTTATTTTGCTTCAGTTGTATTTACTGAGGGAAAGATTGGATAATAGTTTTGAGACTAATAGTTCTTGTATGCATGGAACAAATAAGACTTACAGAATTTGAATTTTATGTAAAAAAGATATTAAACGTTTTAAACTAGACCATATTGACCCAATTAAAGCTGCAGGTCCTGATGGTATACATGGTAGAATTTTGAAAGGGGTTGTATCCAGCATTGCAGAAGGCACTGTATTTGATTTTAAAGCGATCTATAACATTTGGTTAGGTACCAGATGACTGGAAAACGGCATATGTTGTTGCCTATTTATAAGAAAGGTAGTAAGAAAGATTTGGTAATTATAGGCCAGTTAGCCTAACATCTCTGGTTGTGTAAAGGTTCTTGAAAAGTTACTGAAAGGTCATATCGAGAAATATTTAGAAGATAACCAGGTATTGTATGACTCCCAGCATGGTTTCAGAAGGGTAGGTCATGTTCAGACAAACCTTTTTAGAATTTATTGGAATTTCATTTACTGACTGCATTGACCAGGGAGATCCAGTTGATATTATGTATTTAGACTTTAAAGCAAAGCTTTTTGAAAGGTTCCCCACATAAGGTTGATGAAGAGAAGATATTGCAATGTGGTATAGGTGGAGTGGGACATGGTTGGATTAAAGCAGAGTGGTTGTGGAATAGAATACAGTGTGTACAACTAAATGGCAATAAGTCATCATGGGAAATAGTGAAGAGGGTGTCCCACAGGTTCATGGCTGGGGGCCACTGTTTGTTCTTCAATATATAAAAATGATTTAGACCAGGGACTTAAATGCAAGGTTTCTAAGTTTGCAGATGATACCAAAGTGGCCACATCAGTTAGGAATAGTGAAGGATGTATAAAGATTCCAAATGATCTTGATAAACTTCTTGGTGGCAGAAATAAGTGGCAAATGAATATTTAATAGTAAAAAAGTGTAAGGTTTTCTTCACCTAGTTACTCAAATAAAAGTTTTAACTACAAATGAATGGGGAATTGCTTGAGTCCTGTGGATCCAAGAAAAAGATTTAGGTGTGATAATAAGCAGTAATTTGAAAGTAACTAATCAGTGTTTGGAAGCAAGGAATAAAGCTAATAAAATGCTGGGCATAATAAATCGCAATGTGTTTACAAGAGCAAGGAAGTAATAAGTAAACTAAATAATAGCTATGTTTAGGCCAATAATAGAGTATTGTGCACAAGTTTGGGTCCCTTATTTATAAGAAAGACTTAGAATATGCTAGAGAGAGTGCAACATAGAGCAACAAGGATGATTTCTTGGGTTTGAAGGGTAGAAGCTATGAGGAGAGCCTGAAGGATTAGGAATGTTTTCTGTAGAAAGTGCGATTTCTCAGAGCGGACATGATTACATCTACAAAAATTTTTACATCTAATTGATAATACGGAAGACAATAAAATTCTTATAATAGAGCACAAACGGGAGACCAGGGGGCATAACAAAGAAAATTTAAGAAGATAAGCATGCCCCATCTTGATATATAGAAAGCATACATTTTAGCAATAGGGTTGTTAAATTTTGGAATGGTTTGCCACAGGAGGTGGTTGAGTGTGACTCAAATTGCAACATTTAAGAAAGGGTTGGATAGGTATATGGATGGGTTGGGTATCATATAGTATTTTATAGACAAAAGCCAAATTGGCTGGTTTTTAGTTATAGTAGTTATTAATAACTTAGTTATTAAGGCATTTGTATGGTTTGAGCATCATATATAATTTTTTTTTTTACTAAGCCAAATTGGTGGATTTTAGTTACAAGAATTTTACAAGCCCTAGGGTGCTTTTGGGATTTGCATGAGAGCTATGTTTGTTTGTGGGTTGACGGGACAAGTCTCGATAGGCCCATGTGGCTTCTTACTGTCCCTACATTTCTTATGTTCTTATGTGTATATTACTTATATACTAGGGCATTTCAAATTTTTTGACTTCCTTTTTCAAAAAATGAGGGGGTCAAAATGTTGTGTTTTGGTTAGCGATTCACAATTATTTTTACAAGAACTGGCATTAATTGGTTTGCTTGGTAAAATAGCTACTTCCAAAATTTCGTGGATTTTTAATGTTTCATGTAAAAATAAGTCAGCTAAGCTGTCTTCTCTAAAGAAGTGCCTTCTTATAATTTCTCTCTGTACTTCTGCTCTAAGGTTAAGAATATATATATATATATATATATATATACCTATATAATATATATATATATATATATATATATATATATATATAATATCTATAATATATATATATATACTTATATATATATATATATATTATATATATATTAATCATATATATATATATTATATATATATATATATACCGGTAATTATATATATATATATAATATTTATATATAATATATATATAATATATATATATATATATATATATAATAATATAGTATATATATATATATATATATATATATATATATATATATATATATATATATATATATATATATATTAATTATATATATATATATAAAAAAATTATAATATATATATATATATAATATATATATATTATATTATACTTATACATCTGGTAAAAAAAATTAATGCTACTCATAAAAGTTTTTAAACTAGCGATACTCATTTGCAGCCAAGTGTCTTTTTATTAATTTTTATAATATTATATCATAAAAATAGTGACATTTTATTGTTTTTCTTTTTCCAGTCACAAATACAGTAGTTTCTTCCACTTGCAAAATCTGAAAATTCAGAACCATGGCTAGTAAAAGGAAGACAAGACTGGCAACTTCACTCACATGAGTAACTTATTGGAACTGGTGGAGAAATGCTGCCTTCTGAACTCGCAACTCTACTTGATGTTCTATGATATGGGCTTCTGCTAAGAGAGCAGAGTGGAGAGAATGTCAGAAATTACCCAGCAAGCCACTGCTTGAAAAGTGGGAGCTAGCAAACAGTTGTTTTGTGGTGCCAATTTTAAATTTGAGAGTCACAGTTCTGAAGAAGATAGAAGAAAACTGGGAAAAGGCCAAAAACACATCCTTGCAGAGGAAAAACTGGTTGAAAAGGAGGCTTTCCCATAAGCAATGTTTAGACAAGGCTCTTTGACATCTGATTGCAGTGTGAGATTGAGCTAATGTTCCAAAATTTGAAAGGGTCCATGTCCAGGTGTGCTACTGTAAAAACATGAAGTGCACATCTCCTGCTCTTGTTCTAAGGATATGAAAATCCCTGTCAAAGAACTAGTGTTTATTAATAATCAAAGAGAGAAGGTTGGATCTGCTGGACAGCATCAAATTGGATTACCAGATCTATCTGAGCACAGAAGACAAATTAAAAAGCAGAAGAGGCAAAAAGATGAATTAAGAATTTCTAAATTTAAGCAGAAAAGGAAGGAAGAGTTAACATTACAACCAAATGAAGTTCTTTTCTCTGGGGAAGATGAAGAGCCAATTGATGTTACAGATGAAGAATCTGAAGATCCTTTTGCAAATTCCATGTGATGATTTTGATGTACCTTCTGCTTCAAGTACAAGTCAGTATAATGCATTACAATTGTGCAATGTTGCATTGCAAAGTATTAGGCATGGTGTCTATGTGCTACAGCTGCATTTTTGGATGTTGGATTAATTACTAAAGGAGACAGGAGACTTGTGGTTGATCACAATAAAGTAAAAAGTGCACAAGAAAAAGTCATGAAATCACTTGATGACAAATTTCATGCTTGATGCTGGATAGGCAATATTGAATGTATCTTCTTTGATGGATACAAAGATTCCACTAAAGTTTCTGTTATGCAGTATAACTCAAGTCATCAGTTTAAGAGTATTGTGAAAAAAAAGCATTATCCTGTTTGCAGTGAGCCAGGTGGAAGGTATCTTTGCCATTTTGCTCCAGAGAAAGACAACAAAATGGAAATCTGCTAAAGTTATTGCTTACCATCTTGTGGATTTCTTAAAGAAAAACAACATTGATAAAAGTTTGCAGCTATTGGTGGTGACTCAACGAATGTTAACACTGGTTGGGAAGGAGTCATGCATTGGGTTGAGGCAAAGCTGAATCGTAAACTGATCTGGTTGATTTGTGTTCTTCATACTAATGAGCTACCTTTGTGGCACTTGATCACAAAGTTTGATGGAAAAACTTTGTCTAACAACAAGTGGAGTGGTGAGATTGGCAACATGCTTGATACTGCAACAGAACTAGAAATCTTCCTCATTTGTCAAGAATAATCCTTATCCAGAGCTTTGGTTCCATTGAGTAACACTGTTGTCAAAGATCTCTCTACAGATCAGCTTATGGTTACAGGATAATCAGGCCCATAAGGACAGGTGTACTTCCAATGATCTGACATTTTAGAAATTTGCTCCTGTAAGCACCTCAGTGGTTAGACAACTGCAAAATAGGATTTGCCGCCCGCAAATGGGTTTTCCAAAACAACATGGCCCTTTAAAGGCAACAACTTGAAGATGTTATAACTGCTTGTGGAATACATTGTTGGTATTTACTATTCCTGCTGATTTACAATCAAAATCAAAATTCTCTGGGTGGAGGACCTCACCCACATTCTTTTCATGAAGCTCCTAAATCTCAGAAGAAGGCAGTAACAGATATTTGTTTTGCCAACAATCCAACATTCATCATGGTTCAACATTTAGTGAATGGTGCTTCAGAAACTTTTATGCTCGGAAGACCAAGAAAGAAAGGAAAGCAGGGGTCCAGAAGATAATTTAATTAAGGAATGATGATGCACCACGAGACCTATCTGTTCGGCCTAGGAAAACACTTACAGTAAATCCAAATGCAACTTCCCTTTGGGAACTGATAGACTGGTCAAAAAAAAAGTATATGAACCTCCATTTACTTGTAAGCTCAGAATATCAGAAATAAGAGTTTGTTGAAGAGCCAGTGCAA
>JABUQX010014587.1:2500-7500 GCA_015478945.1 Trachelipus rathkii
GTATATATATATATAATATATATATATATATATTATATTTATATATATATGATACTAATATATAGTATAATATATATATATATAGTATATATAATATTATAATTATAATATACCGTATAATATATAATATAAGTATACCAGTATATTATATTTATAGAAAATATATATATATATTATATATAATATTATATATATATTTATATATATATATATAATATATATATATATATATATATATATATATATATTATCAGCGGACCCTAGGCTCCCCAGAACTGGGGGTAGGGTGAGCAAATATGCACCAGCAATCCAAGGCATGCATGAGCATATCTATGGCATAAATAAGTGGTAGCGGGATCCCAAACCAGCTATCATAGGCCACGTAGAACGTACATTGTGGAAATTCTTTCTCCCCCACACACGGGGATAATATATACTGAATATTAAGTACTATGGTTGCAACAGTCGTCATATCTGAAATCTGCATCTTTCATATAGTAAGAATGTTTTGTAGTTATAAGAAGTTATATTAAGGATAAAAAAAAAATTTGTAAACTAGGAGTAGAATGTAAAGTAAGTATGTCACAGATTTAACCTATAGAAGCAAGAATATTCTAGTAGTAAGTTTTTGCTTTTAAAATAAACATAGAAAACTTCCAGGCCTACAAGAAGTAATTTTAAACACATTAATATTCATCTCCTCAAATTTAAATATGAATTGAAAATAAAAAGTAGAAATGAATATTTCTAAGGAATTTGGTAGAAACTTAAGGTTTTAACAAATACAGACTTTATGAAACCTTAAAGGCAATTTGCTTTAGTGGAAAGATATAAAGGTAGATTATATCTTAATATATGCAAGAGTATAAACTATAATTTCAATAGGTTGAAATGATTTTTCTCAATGTCAAAATTACGATTTTGGGCTGAAAAAAAACGAATTAAATCAAATAATGTATTACTGGCTAATACTTTTGAATTACAAATGAATATGTCAATATGGTGGGATTAAAAATTTTATTAATTACAACAGTTTAATTAACCATGTTATGTACATTTTAAATTAGTGCTCGTTTATATTGGGAAAAATGATAAATAATGGATGAGAAATAACCTTTTAAGAAAACACCTTACTTGCGGAAAAAAGGAAATATTTTTTTTCGCTGCAAAACTTCTAGGATATACAAATAATTGCTGAATCAAAAGAGGATATTATATTAACTACAATTAAGAAATAAAGGATCCAAACTTTTATTTTATTTTTTTAATTCTCAATATTTATTTAACTTCAAGTAGTTTTATCAATCAATCTTTCATAACAATTAGCTGTACGAATGCACTAACTTCTTTCTAGTCAGTACGAGAAGTGCTTAGTAAAAATCTTCTTGAATCAATTGAGTAGGTGGTTTAGAAATTCAAATCCCAAACACTATTTCAAGCTAACATGCTTTCATGCACACAAAAACAAAAATATCCTACGCAAGCACCTAATTAAAGGTTTGAGCTTTAATATTAAAAGTGAAATACTCTCAAAATACGTAAATATAAGACACTAGTGAAAGTATATATATATAAAAAAAAAATTACAGGGAATTTTATTATAATTATTTAATAAAGTCTGCTGATCAGTTATTATTTGGTATCCAGCTAGATAATTTTTTTATTGTGTGTTATGTCTGGAAATGATTGTACCCTCTTTTATACCAAATATCATATATCATATCGATATCAAAAAAAATAAATAATAATAATAATAATAAAAATAAAAATAATAATAATAATAATAATAATAATAATAATAATAATAATAATAATAATAATAATAATAATAATAATTATTTTTTTGCTACCCATAGGATATTGGCTGGATAGAAATCTATATTTGGTAATCTTTAGTCAAGATGTTACAAAATGCAGTCTGTATATTTTAATCAACAAAAATTTTAAGCCATTTCTCAAACTTCTTATATTTATTTTTCCTATTCACATTTGGGCTTTATGTGTTATAAACCTTTCATTTTGAGATGAGAAAAAGAAAAAAAAATTGATAAATTAAAAATTATCTTGAAAGAAATAAATCACTTTTTCTAATATTAGCAAATATATAATTGCTTTGGGTAAGGTAAAAAAAAAATTCAATGAAATACACATTATATAAAAATTACAGTATATATAATATAATATATATAATATATATAGTATATATATATATATAATAATATATTTAATATATAAATATATATATAAACATATATATATATATATATATATAGTATATTATATATATATATAGTATAAGAGGGATGAGTACAACGCATACTCGAAAGCGATGAATTACCTCCCATTTTTAATGGTGCGTCTTTTTCTCATTTTAACGTTCATTTTCTTCACATCACTTAATCCTCCCAGGCAACATAGTTACCTAGACTCGACACAGTTTTATCCGACCATATCATATACACATACTTTAAAGTACAGCACCCCTCTTCTAGGATAACATTTTACATGACAATCCTAACTACTTTTCATATCCCTATGTGGGTGGGGGAGAAAGAAATTGCCACATCGTATGTCCTGCGGTGTCGTAGACAGTCGACTAAGGGGCGGGGGTAGTTGGGTTGGCTGCCCCACTACCACCTATCTCTTGCTAGGAATGCTAATGCATGCCTCGGAAGATGGTCGTGATCGCCGTAAACGGCCTTTAAATTTTCGGCGAAATTGTATTGAATCGTATGGGGTACATGGAATGATCAGAGGAATAAATGCTGAGGGAAGAGGAGAGAGGTGATGGATGTAATTTAGAAAGGCAAAATTTGATTTGCTTCGCTGTGACTGAAACAAAGATTGGAAAGGAAACGTTGAAATTGAGTGGTTGGTGTGAAAATGTGTGTGTGCTGGTGTGGAAATGAATGAAAGAGGAGAAGAGAAGGAGTTGCAAATTTTGATGAGTGACCTGTGGTACGAAGCTTGAGTAGACTTTGTGTGTGTGAGTACTAAAATTCTAATGGTTAATTTAAGTTTGAAAAGGGTCAGGTATGTGTGGTTGTGACGTAAAATGGCCAATCTGAGGGAAACTTAGATGTTTGAAGAGTAACGATTTTTGTGGGATAATCTGAAGGTGATGCTGGCTGGATGGGGTGAAGTAGGAGCTTGCAGATTGATAGCTAGTTTGGGGGACCCTGAATGGTTGGATAGCTGATCAAAAAAGGGATGGTAATAACAGGTGGATTTTTGGGGTGGCGGGAGAAAATGAGATTGGTAGGAAGGGTGATTGATTGCTGTGAAGAGAGAGGTATGTGTGTAAGTAATACTTTCTTTAAACACAAGCATATCCATAAGTATACTAAGAGGTTGGTGTAGGTAGAGATTGGTATCGAAGTGAAGAGTATTGATGATTTTGTGTTGGTGAAGAAAGGAGATGTTTGAAGTATGTTTGTTGGATGATTAATCAGTGAGGCGGGTTTACGGAATGGGATTAATCGGATCATTATGTTTGTTCTATGTAAAATTAAGTTGTGGGGACTTGGATGGAGAGAAGGTGATACGAAATGGAAGTAGGTAAAATTAAGAATGAGAAGTTAAGTGAACAAGACAATAAGGGTAAGTATGTAGTAAGAGCGCTGGCTAGTAAATCGGTTGAATGTGAACGAGTTGATACTGAACAAATCTGGGGGCAAAATGAAGGAAGCAATTGTTAGTAAGTGCAAAGGAAGTGTGTGGTTGTGCTAAAAGTAGGAAGAAAGAATGTTAACAGCGAATGGTGGGATGAAAGGTGTGATGAAAGCGGTTAAAGGTAAAAAAGGAGCGTGGTTGGAATGTACTAAAAGCAAATGAGGGAGTTTCCAAAGAAAGATGCTTGGAGTTATATAAGGAGGAAAAAAGAAATACTAAAAGGTGCATACGTAGGAGAAAACAAGAGGTAGAATTGAACAGTTTGGAAGGTGAGAAATGAATGCGGACATAACAAGGGAATAGAAGCTCTTCTGGAAGGAAGCACGAAGGTTAAGAATGAGAATAAGGGTAATCTGCTTAGAATAAGAATAGGGATGGTGGCTTTGTAACTGATTTGAAATGGGATGTGAGGGAGCTGTGGGAAAGAACATTTCGAAAATCTGCCCAATATTAACAGTAATGATGAGGGTTAGTGAATGTGTGTGGTTTTGATGGCGCAAGAAGGAATGGTATTTTGGGGATGAGGTTATTAGTAAGGAGGAGGTAATGGGTAAGGGTGAGAAGTTTGAAGAATGGTAAATCTGCAGGTAATAGATGAAATTACTAGTGAAATGATCAAGAGCGGACGCGAGATGGTGATTGATTGGATTTGGAATTGTGTAATAAAGGCGTTTATGGAGGGTATAGTTCAAGGGATTGGAGGAGGAGCGGTAATAGTACCCCTTATATCAGGGTAAGGGAGAAAAAGGGAACTGTAAGAAATTATAGGAGAATAAGTTTTATTGAGTGTTGTAGGGAAAGTTTATGACTGGTATTTTGGTCGAAAGAGTGCGTCGAATGACAGAAGGGACTGATTTGGTGAAGAACAAGGTGGCGTTTAGAAGTGGTAGTGGTAGAGGATGTGTGGAATCAAATCTTTACATTGAAACAAGTGATTGAGGAAATGAGAGAGATCTTGCCATTATATTAAAGGTTTTTTATGGATTTACATACAGGCGTATGATAGAGTTAATAGGGAAGCTTTAATGGCAAGGTATTAGTCATATATGGTGTTGGTGGTAGGCTTCTGAATGGAATCAAAACCATGTATGTATCACGATAGTGAAGCGTGTGTAAGAATAAATGGTGTCAATGGTGATTGTTTAGGATTAATAGCGGGGAGTGAGGCAGGGTTGTGTTTATGTCTCCTTGGTTATTCAATTTGTATATGGAGGGGTTATGAAAGAATTCGCAGGTGGGGGTTGGCAAGGAAATGGTGGTTAAAGATATGATGGAGAAATGGAGAGGAGTGGGCAGGGTGCCCTACCCTATTATATGCGGATAGGATT
>JABUQX010014587.1:12500-29015 GCA_015478945.1 Trachelipus rathkii
TTTCCCTTTCTTGTGACCTTAATAAAAAAGATCACATTACTTCTCTTTCTAAATAAGCTTCAAAGAAGTTGGGTGTTGTTAGGTGGCTTCAAAACTTCTTCCTACCATCCCAGTTGCCTGCTCTGCGTAGGGGCCTTGTTCAATGTTCATCCTTGTATGGAATATGCATCACACATCTGAGATGGTTCCCAACACATACTGTTCTCCTAGATAAGGTGAAGTCTAATGCATTTTGACTTCTAAAATCCCCTGCTCTCACTAACCTCTTTATAGCCATTGAATTGTTGCATCACTCTCCATAAACCATAACTGTTAGAATGGATAGTACCCTTCTGAACTCTTTAATAAAGTATATACCATACCTCCTCCTTTGAGAAGAGCTTGTGTGACTTGTCAATCAACACAATCTCATCCTTTCTCTGTCCAACTCTGACCCCAAACTTAACTGCTATGCTCAACCTTTCACATACTCCACTGGTAAAGTTTTGAACAAACTTCCATCTATTTTCCAACTTCCTTTGAATTGCACACTTTCAAACAGCGTGTTATCGGAGCATGTCAGCCTTCGATATGGTCTTGGATTCATCAATTTCAAAATAGCAATAGTAAGTTGTAACAAAGAAGCACCCAAAATAAAAGTTTTTTCCACTCCAGGGTTCACACTAAAATTTTGAATTTGATTTCCCTGACTTTCCCTGACCAAAATCTGCAAATTTTCCCTGACCAGCGTGTTCGTTATTTTTGGTGTATAAAATATCTATTAATTATTATTGCAGCCTATTTACTCAGTTCATACATTAAATTATTGAAAACTTACTTTAGAAATTGTTCATCATCATGGATGAATTTAAAAAAATATTTTTTTTTTTAGTAATAAGCCTATACCTTACCCATAGCCGTCCAAAGCACTCCTTTTTATTTTCAGAAAGAAACAGTTTTTATTTAATACACAAAGCAAATAAATTTAAAAAAGCTTACATTATCAAGCCTAGTGAATAGCGTCCACTGTAATCACAAAAGTTCTACATGGGGAGAATTTAGGTTAACTTTTTCCTCTCAAGCATCTTGAATTTTTTATTTTATAGCGCCTTCTTCTGTTAACGCTTCAGTTTTTAACATCTTTCCTGCTCTTCAAGTTTAATTGATCTGTTGGATACATAATCTTTTTTTCCAACCTTTTATTCTCTTCTTTTTCTTTCTGTTTGGACTCTTTGAGATCTTCTTCATATCTCCTATGGGCAGCTCTTACATTTGTCAACATTTTTTGAGTGATACTAACTTTATGAATACTTTGGTAAATGAGATCTTATGACATTGTGCACTGTTCTTTAAGAATCAGACTAATTTCTCTTCAGATTCCTCCAGCTAAAATCTTAATTTATAGAAAATCCCTCCTTCCACTGTCGCATTGTCATGCGAAAATTCAGTCCTAAGTTAATAATTTGCCACAATTCCGCATAACATTGATTCTCAGGTGCTATAGAAAAAAAAAACTCATCAAATTTTAGTTAGTCCAAATGACAGCATCCAAAAATATTTTGAATCTTAATTCAAGGGTAGAATGAGCCTCACTGCAAGTAGAGTATAGCGTGCTTTTTCTTTCTCAGCAACAGAATCTGTCGATTCAGTTATTGGTGTCACAATGCCTTAGCAATTAAAATCAATGATCTTGTTCACCTTGTTCTGGCTGGATGAAAAACTTATACAGGATCCAATGATGAGAGCCATTGGACAGGCTTGTTACTTCAGAGGATATCTTTCTAATATCTTTTCGTCATTTTGATTTGCAGCAGTCCTTGCATCAAGTTTTGTCATGTAAATCTAATGCAAAAAGCTTAATTGTTGGTTGTAGCAGGCATTTTACTGAACTTAAGAAATCTTTCCATAATATTTAGTACGACATTGTAAATCTGTGAAAAGGAATGGACCAAGTTTCAGTTTGACGTCCACCCACTGGTCGTTAAAGTTAAGTTTTTTTTTTTGTTGAAGTCATTTTATAATAAAAATTATAAATACCTTCACTGCACCAAAATCAAAAAACCCTTCGTCAAACCTCAAAAAAAAACAACAACCCTCAAAATATGACTCCCTAAAAAGAAAAAGATATCAACAGATTAAGTCATAAGTCATACATTCTAAAACACATCCATATACCAAACCTTCAATCGGAAGGATGATCTTGGAACAACTTCTACGAACAGAATAGGAAGAGATAGTAGGTAATAGTGAACTAAAAATAGAAGAAACAGGATAGAAGTAGATTTAATGGAATGTCATTCCTCGCCCATTCTTTTCATTCACTTATAACATGCATCCTCTTCCACAATTATAAAGTAAGGAAAAAAAAAATATATCAAAAATATGTAACATGGTCCATGGATCATGCTTCATATGTTTTTGGAAATTTTCAAAATTTTCCCTGACTTTTCATGATTTTTTTGGAAAACTTCCCTGACTTTCAGCATATTTTAAAACGTTTCCCTGACTTTCCCAGACCCAATTTTTTTCTCCCTGACTTTCCAGAAAGTGTGAACCTGCACTCTCGAAAAATTTCATATTCATACGGATGAACGTAAAAAATTAGAGCAATTTTTCAATTTTTTGAATTTTTCAACAAAAATATTTTCATTTAAAATACTGGCGCTATGGTTTCACATAGGTCTTAATTATTTTTTTAGAAATATTGTTTAGAGTGATTAAACTACAACTTTTTATTAGAAATTACATCTAAATCCTTTGAGTTTTCAAGATATTGCACTCAAATTATGACACCAATTGGCACTACTAAAACAAATGTTACGATACAGAAAAAGTTTGAAATAAACGTTTTAGCAGCTTGCCCAATTATGGCCTTTAGTGAAAACTCTCCTAAAGTTTAATGCTGGGAAGAGCTTAAAAGAATCACATTTTGGCAAATATATGAAATTCAATTTTGAATACATAGCTTGATCTCAGGTGGTATTCTTCCAATGATTAACTGTTTTCCAATAATCAGATTGCAGTTCCTGTTTTGGTCATGCAAGGGATCCCTTTCATAACGAATGCCAATAACATTCTATATGGGTTTCTCCACCTAGACATATGAAGATAGGATACCACATTAATAATAATTAATAAACTAAAACCTTTTAGTTTATAGTTATTTACCTCTTATTAGAAAATTTAAAAACCTAATAAATTGAAGAAGATTCCTGAAAGTATTCTTACTACTATATATAATATATATATATAATATATATATTATATATATATATATATAATATAATATATATATATATACTATTAATATATATATATATAATATATATATATTATATATATATATACCGTATATATATATATATATATATATATATATATATATATATATATATATATATATATATATATATATAATATATATATATATATATATATATATAATATATATATATATAATCTATATATAATATATATACTAAATATATATATATACCGGTATATATATATATATAATATAGGCTATATATTTTGTTATTCTCACCACATAACCTCAATTCAGAGATTGGAAATTGGTCAGGGAAAGTATTTGTATGGTTTCTAACCAAGTGGTAAAGTACAAGGATATTAAGACCCAATAGCAAGTACAAAATCAGCGCAACGCAGTCGGAATGCTTACAGCCGCTGGTGTGGGTTCTCATTCTAATATGTGGCCTTTCCAATGCGAGAAGCATGAGAAGAGGTTTTTGTATGTGAATAATTTTGTTGTATGTGTTGGCGATGTTGGTAGTGATGTGTGTGTATTGAGATTAGTATAATACACTATGCCATAATCTGCAATACGTAAATATTACAAAATCTCTTACTGATAATTTTTTTTGTGTCCATTCACATAGCCGAATGAGGATCTGAACCCATAACTGAAAGGGAATCTTTCTTATATATATATATATAATATATTAGGGGTTCAACTGAAATTTTCAGTTCCGGCCGGAACCGGAATTAGCCGGAATCACAAAAAAAATTCCGGCCGGAACCGGAATTTCTTATGAACTTTCGTTTAACTATAAAGAAATGTAAAAAAAAAGTATTTTATATAACTTTCAACATAAAATCTTACGTTTAGTACAACGCCACTTCATGAACATATTTAAAATCATCATCGAAAGGAATATCTGGAAGTCCAAATATTTTCATACGTAAAAGGGAGATCCTTGTATTTCTAGAAACAGGGGAACCAAACAAGGCAATAGAATCCAAGCGTGAGAAAGTGAGTTTTGAGGAGAGTTCTCCCCAAAAAAAGATTTGGCATATCAATGACCCAAATCACAGAAAATAAGAATTTTATCGCAATGAGTAACCACCCATTCACAATCACTGTCACTGAAGAGCATGGATTCATAGAACTTATTGCCCATCTTGAACCAAAATATCTTATTCCTAAGAGAAAATGATTTTGTAGAAAAGATGTTATCAACTTCATACAGGAAAATTATGATCAGCAGTACTCGAGAAGTTCTCTAAGGCTGACTCAGATACATTTACTTCAGATATATAGAGAGCTAAATAAATCAAACGAGTCATTTATTTTAACTGCACTCTGGCTTACAGCGAGTTTAAAAAAAATGACTTGTATATAAAATAGCAGTATTTCCTAAGTTTTCATTCTGGAATTAAAATCACTATGAGTTTTGAAATTAGGATGAATAATTGGGAAATTCCCTCCTACAAAATCCATTTGATCCTTCGAAATGGAGCATATAACATATGAAGCTTGGAACTAAATTTGCAGGATACACAAGTTTTTCTGCTTTTATTCATAAACTTCAATTTGTTATTAAAAATGCCTTATTTTCTCAAATAACAATGTGTTTAATATAAGAAATGTAGGAATATTGTAATAATTCCAGTTTTTAAGCTGTCATGAACTTAAAAGAATACAAAGAGACTTGGATACATCTTGCAAGCCCACTTATGCCATTCAAGATGTTAAGTACAAGTTGGAATAGCACATATTGATTCTAAAAAGACATTGATGTTTCGCAAAAACCTCTGCAACGTTTATATTAATAGAACAATCAATCATTAAGCTTTGACTGCTAATTAAATGCAAATACTTGAAAAAATTCTAAGAGTTTGCAAGCCCATTTCTTCATGGTTTACGGAAATTAACGCAAAATCAATTAATCATCAATTATTGCTCTCATATTTGGCTCTTCAGCAATCTCTAAAACTCTGAGGATGACAACAGAGTTCAGCTTTAAAAGAAGAGCTGAAGAAGGCATTAGAGTTTAAAATTTATGATAAAAAGGAAGAGAAAGGATCAAATAGATATTTATTATAAGAAGATAATTGTTTTAAGTACTGGAGTAGACCCAAGATACAAACTGACTTTATTTTCTAATGAAATAAGAGAATTGAGTAGAAAAATGGATGCTTGAAGAAATACGCAAATAATTGAAGGTAGAAAGTGATAATAGTAAGTACCGTACAAGAAGAAGGATTCAGCGCGATGAGTCATCCATCATTTCAGACACGAGCATGTATCCTACAATGAAACTAGATTTGCCAAGTACCTCAAAATCATCAGAAGCATTAAGAAAAGAAATTACTGCACAGTTACTTTAGTTTTTTTATAAGTTTTGAAGAAAGTGAAAGTGAGAGTGAGTCAGTTAGTGTAAAAGGAAAAAAAAGCAAAATCAGTGGCTCTTCAAAAGGTGAAGTTTCTTAAAGAATTGAATTTTTTACCGCAGAAATACAATTTCTAAATCTGGGACCAAGAGAATTACTTAATTGGGGGAAAGATGACATAGCTAAATTTACAACATAACAGTACTAGCCCAAAAATTACTCTCCTTTCAAGTCTCCCCCATATATTCAGAGAATTATTTTCATTTTCAGAAGCCGGAAATATATTTGAGGAAAAACGTTTAAAAATTTGCCCAATACGGTAAAATCAGTTACTGTAGATATGTAATCCACTGTATGGATGCTACACAAGGCTACTGATTATTTTTTGTTTAAAAGATGGGTTATGGGTTATGTAAAATAAATCACTTCCATCAATTTTTTTCTCAGAAGTAGATTAAAGTAATCTCCGGTGTCCGGCCGGCAATTTTTCAACAATTCCGGCCGAAACCGGACGCGGAAAAAAATGTCAATTCCGGCGGAATTCTCGGCCGGATCCGCGAATTCCGCGTACACCTCTATAATATATATATATATTTATATATATATATTATATATATATATATATATTATATATATAATATTATATATATATATATATATATATATCTATATATATATATATTATATATATATAATATATATTAGGGATTGTACCGATACCAGAAAGAGGCCGATACCGATCGATACCGATACTCTTTTTTTTAGGTGCCGATACGATACCGATACCGATACTTTAATTAATAAAATAAATACACAGTAATCAGATTTAGAAATTTGTACTGCTAGGCAACTCAGATTGCATTCCCTGTACAAACAATACTTAGTCATTTATTATTTCCTATTTGGTTGTGCCCAAGTACCAAATTTATTTATTTTATAAATTAAATAGTACCTTTAAGGAATATATTGCAAATATAATATTAGTAACTTTTTTATGTTTGTGTTTATTTTAAAAATTATTCCATTTCCATTTTCTAAAGTATATTAACCAAAGTTTAGCCTACTACGCTTTTATGTTTTTAACATGATTACAATTTACAAGATTTTTTAAACTAGTACAATATAAAGAATAAAATAATGAAAGAAGAGACTCAATTAATCAGCTGAAAAGGTAAAAAAATAAAAAAACGCTATTACCCAAACATGACATAATAAAATACTCCCTTAAGATAGAGATATCTTTCAATACTCAAATTCAAAAAATTCACAAATTGTGATGCAAAAACCATTAAGCTTTCACTAGTATCTGGCGAGAGACTGTTCCTCTTTCTGGCCCGGATGTTTAACATCCTACACATACACACTATTAAATACGCTCTCGTCTCGACTGATGAAGGAGGTGCTGATAATTATTTGCCTGCAGGCACTGATAATAATGAAAACCTTGGCCTATTTTCATGCCACCTGCATGAAAGGAGTTCTCTCTGAGCAGCAATCTCCCATGTTTTCGTAAAGCTTCATCTCCTCTTTCACAGAATGCAAATTTGAATTATCTTTGCTCCTTGATAACTGTCTCTTCAGTTTTTACGATGATGTTCCCTGGTGTGATTCCTTGAAGGTGAATGAGATGTCATTTAATTTCGCCATGAACTTATCAAAGTCTAACATATCCAAATCTCATCTTCAGTAGGTTTATTGCTGAAAAGCCACCACGCTCACTATCAGTGCTGTGCCAGGGTTGCAGATAAGGGGGCTTCCACTTCTCTTTCTCTTTTTTTTTCTTTTTTTTTTTTTTCAAGCGGAAGACGGCATACAGCTCCTCGGCTATGCTATTTTAATGCATTCTAGAAGTGGTTCACCCGTCGAGGTGCCATTCCTTGTGGGGTTTCAGCTACGCTCTCCAAGGAATTCTTATTATAACCTTTTATTTATTTATTTCTTGCAGTTGTCACCCACCGCTCACGTGGCAGACCTATTCAAGGAGTGGTGTTGAACGCCTCAAAAATCCATCTAACGCAAATTACGCCGATGAGCACATACGCAGGCTTTAAAGTGAGGGAAACTAAATTGAGTAGGAAACACAGATAAGGAAAGATATTCGCACAAAGAAGAGGTGGCAGGAAAGAAAAGAAGCACCGCAGCGACCAGTCTGGCTATACGACCAATCAACAAAAACTCATGTGACGGAACATTGAACCCCAAGCGGGAGCTGTACGCTCCGGTGGTTGGTACGCCGATGGTTTTTGAAGACCGGTTGATTGTGCTGTGCAATTGACTCGGTCTAACGCTTTGAACATCCGCTCCGCAAATATACAAGGGTCAAGTGAACCTAGAAAATACACGGACAGTTTAATAAGTCTTCTTGACCTTTACTCAACCCTATCCACAACGCCGCGAGAAAACCGACCCGCCCCCACACAAGATATGAGAGCAGTATCCCATACTGAGGATGGAGCAGACCCTTGTATAGGTGGAGTAACTGACGAAGCCAGGAAAAAAAGTCAATCGCACTCTTAAACAGAATCCCCAGTTTCTTTGAGGGCGCGCCCCTACGCAAACCCTGTCGATTCTGAGGTTTCAAAACTTTTTCGTTTCCTGTTACGGCAAGGAATAGGATGTTATATTGTCAACAAGAAGAGACGAGAGAACCGTCGGAAAGAGAAAGTTAACAAATGTCTTAGCAGAGAGAGATCTTGTTAGAAGTTGGGTTTTTACAAGAATTCAAATTTCACAAGCTTGAGACGACCCACCAGGAAATTCTATCCAGTTCAGCAGAATAGAATCGGAACGATTAAGACGAGAGGTATTCTAGAATAAAAGAGGGGGCAGAATTGATATGAGTTGAAGATGAAGGGTCAAGTCATCGGATATGGTGGAATAGAGTTTAGATGTGCAGGTGAGAAGATCATTGATGAAAGCAGGAATAAATTAGGAGATAAAAAAGAACCCTGAGAACACCACTATTTGACAGAAAAAGAAGAAGTCGCCCCATCAACACAGCCAAATTGAGCGATTTGAAAGAAAGCTAGACATAAGTTAACCAAAGAGAAGAAGAAACCCAAAGGAGGGAGCCTTGGAGAGCATGACGCGTGCCATACTCGGTCAAATGCATTGGATATGTCAAACACCACCACACAAGTCTTTCCTTAGTTCTAATGGGCGAAAACCCATAAATCTGTTATAAATAGGAAGTATATCGCCAGTAGATTCGCACCGAAAAGCCGTACTGGAATCAGAAAGAAGGAAAAGAGATTCCAGATGATCTAAGAAAGTGAGAGTTGAGAAGAACTTTCAAAGTGATTTTGAACAGAATACAAGTGAGAGCTATAAGGGCGATAGTTAGAAGGATCAGAAGGGCTACCTTTTTTCGGAATAGGGTTTGGACAGTACTCGCTTCAAGCACTGAGGGAAAGTGCTAGTATTGAAACATAGAGAGAATATATTTGAACGAGGGGTGGTGTCAGCTCGTAAGCACATTCCCTCAAACTCACCGGCGAGATGCTCATCCGGGCCACCCCGCCTTCCTAATGTTTCATCAGATTCAGGATGCTCAATGCACCCAATCAGACATGACAAATGACAGGTAAAGACATAGGACACTGAGAGGAGAAGGAGGAGGAAGAGAATACGCAAGAATCGTCCAGGGTTGATTAGAGGAAAAATAGGAGGCAAAGAGATGATGGCCTTTTCCAGTTGGAGTATTCAACAAACCGAATCAATCAGTAGCGAATAAGAGGAGGAAAGGATTTTTTACAGAAGTTGTTAGAGAGGTTTTTGGCAAGAGGCCAGAGAGATTTGTCAGTTGGAGAACCAAGGAGGTCACCCGCGCATTTCCGTTAATGAAAGTCCGCTTTGCATCGTCGAAGAGTATCCCTGCAACGATTTCCTAGCTGAATGAAAAAATTGGCTAAGAGTGATAGGAGAACGAGAAATTTTTCCACCCCCTGATAAGCATTGTCTCTAGCCTGAAAGGCCAGGGAACAAGCACTTTCGAACCATGGATTTTGAGGAGAAAAAGAATTTAGTCCAAGAAGGAAATGAACCTGCTCATCCCATTAAGAATTACAGTTCCCACTTTATTGGGGAAGAATCTGAAGCGTCTTAAGTCAAAGCCAGTCACTTCAATTATAGTTGGCGTAAGAAGCAACGCAATGCCCCTAGTCAGCCCGATTAAAGTGCCTAGAAAAAGCGCATAGGGCAAGATGGAGATGTTTGAGAGAAAGTAATTAAAATAAAGTGATATATAGTTGTGGACGATTTTACCAATAGGAGCGAAGGTGTGTATTTATAGAGAGAAGGACTAGTGGTGAAACATAGGTCAAGTGTGTTTCAAGAAATGGTTGGGACGATCCGGAATGTGTGTAGGTTATTTAATGATTATTTGCTCCAGATCATTGAGAATACTGAATGATTCGCTTTTCTCCAAACTAAAACATTCAGTACGAGAGGAATCAAAATCAATTTTTGGGTACCTTGCCAAAGCCTAACTAACGAGCAGTTAGTGATGTGAAATGAGGTATATCCGTCTTCGTGAGAAGAGTAAGGTAATCAAAAATGGCGATGAAAATCTGTTCTGTTAGCAGAACAGTAGCAGGAGCATAAGAATATTGTAGTAGAAGGAGAAAGATTTAAGCCACAGAACATACGAAGTTAGGAGAATTCGAGATTCCGAGACGTTTATAGATGTTTATATTACATTTTTTATTTACATGTATATATATATATATATATATATAACTATGTATATAAAGATATATATCTGTATCTATCTATGTTTTATTAACATATATATATATATATATAAATTCCCTTCAACGGAAATTATAAAATAAGTTAAAGTTGGATATATTAAACGGGTTGAAGGATGAATTCTTAGCCATCTGGGTCTCAGACGAGCATAAAATTAGGTTTAGCGTTAGAGAGGTAGTATTCCATGGAAGCAGACTTCGATAACCCTTTGGGGGTGGTATTTGGACTCGTCTTCTCGCCTCAAGATATGCCCATCTTTTGCTTCACGCAATCACACACGCACACGCACACGAACACGCAATCACAAAAAAAAAGAAAAAAACCAATTTTCCCCGGGTTATTGAGGAAAATTTATTCGTACGCTAAACCTAAATTTTAAAACGATAAAACCCTATTTACAGCAAATATCTAAAATATGAATAATTCAGAAGTTTAAAAAACACTCACGCACTCACACGCTCTCACGAAATTGCGTACAAAAAAAAATACTAATTGATCAACTAAAAAAGTAGATAAATATGTATAAATTATAATAAGGGCTGTCCAAATAGGTAAATTTTACGCTAAAGACCAAGTTGGAGAAACGCTAAAAATCTAAGTTAAAAAGGAAATCGAGGAAAAAAAACATAACTTGGTACTAGCTATCTATATCGAACTAGATTTATTATTGAATCTAAATGCGTTTTTGATTTGGCAAGAATTCTTCTAAACGGAAGAAGTTCTTCACTTTCCCATTTGATTTGTCAATATTCTTTCAAACGGAAGAAATTTCCTATTCAAAATCGGGAATTTTTCTTCCATACGCAAGGTTGCTAATTTTCGATCTTACGTTCTTGAGTTTTTATTCTTGAGTTTGGTGACGTCACATGAAATCGTAAAAAAATGTTTTTTTTAATGTTTTCAAGTTTTCGAACCACTATTTTATCTTCGAAATATATTAATTATTTTATTTCCCAAAGAACTGGTGAAATATAATTATAAAAAAATTACAAAATTGAGAAATTTTATTTTATTGTTGCTGTGACGTCACTCCTCTAAGTGATCATGTTTCAAAACATGGTTGTTTAATATATTATATATAATATATATATATATATACTATATATATAATATATATATATATATATTATATATATATATATAAATATATATATATATATATATAAATATAATATATATATATAATATATATTATTTTATATATTATATATGTAAATAACTTCCTTTATAAGGAAGTTACATAAAAAGTCAATGAAATCGTAAATCGCAGATCTACTTGTGCAACCCTGCATGTTACGTGTTAGCTAAAACTCCATTAGAAGGAGCGCAAGAGTTGCCACATGTTGCTTATTTTATCATGTTAATTTTATATGTTTTCTTTTTTAAATTTTCTTTTTAATTATTTTTTTAAGGGGCTTGAGCCGACGGGGGACAGGGGGGGACGAAGTCCCCCCGTCGTCCCTCGCTGAGCCGAGAGACCCTATCTTTCCATCTTTGCGATTTAATCTTGGGTTTTCCTTTCGTTAAAAAAAAAAAAAACTATTGCAACCTTAATCACTATTGCCTTTGAAATAATCGAAAAAAAATCGATTACCTCGTTCGTTCGATATATATCGGTTACCTACTAACCTTAAAGGATTAGAGTATATAAGTATTATAATAGTATATATATATATATATATATATAATATTATATTTATATATATATATATATATAATAATATATTATATATATATATATATATAATATATATATATTTATATATATAATAATATATATATATATATATATATATATATATATATATATTATATATAATATATATATACTATATATATATATATATATTTAATATATAATATAATATATATATATATATTATAACTATAACACTAAAATCCTAATTAATGCCTTTTATAGGCGTAGGTCTGTGCTGTAGGATGTAAACAAACCTCAAAACTGAAGAATATTCATTTGATTTTTCTTTTGACATATGAACTCTGGAGGAGCGAAATTGTTTGGTAGAAAAACCTTGCCCAATCTAAAACGCCTTAAAAGTTTCTCTACTTTTTCACCCAAAGAAAGAAGTATCCGGCTAAGTAATCGGCCATTTTAACGATACGATACCGATACCCATCAAAAATGGCTGAATCTACGATACCGATACTATCCGGTACATACAGTATAATAAGAAAAGTTAGGTAGTTGAGTTATGATTAGGTTGGAATAAGTTAGGTTAGGTTCATTATTAGAGTTCTTCCCATTGAAATGAATCTTCACTTAGAAAGTACCATTCAATGAAGGTCTATATTTTTTCTGTATATATTATGCCACCTCTGAGCCTTTATACGAATGTATTACAATGTTTATCATCAAGTCTCTCAATAAGTTATTATAAAAACTAGTGTAGATGTTGTAGAAATGGCAGCATTATTAAATCGGCGCGAGCCCATTCAAGCTCTCAAATCTGCATCCGCTGACAGTAGGTGTATGTACCAATTCATAGTTATGTTACATCATAACCATCCTCTTGATAAGTTCCATTTGCTGACACATCAGACGCATATGTTATCAACCCTCTTGTATATTTTACAGAATAAGATCTTCAATGATGGATGACCCATCAATTGGTCAACATTGTATTAGAAGCACCCCCTTTCAGACAGTACTGACTGAAAAGGGTAGGTGTAAAATTTATATATTTCCTAAATAGCATCAAGCATTCATAGAAATATAAAGTTACACAATATATATATATAGCTATACTCTAAAAAAATAATAATGAAGCATAAAATACAAAATTTGATTTAAATCTTTAGGAAAAAAAGTTACAGCTTCTCAATGCGACCTAACCTGAATGGATCAAAAATGAAAAGTCTATGGGATTTTTTACAACTTTATGAGGCTGTAACTTTTTTTTCTCTTGTTTTAGGGTTCCATTGTTGTTTGTTTATTATCTTTATTATTTTTTTTTAAGAGTATATCCTTTTGATTTTTATAAAAATCGGGGTGAAGCCGTCTGCGCTACTATTACTGGTTATCTATATAGAAAAATATTTAGAAGATAACAAGGTATTGTACGACTCCCAGCACGATTTTAGAAGGGGCAGGTCATGTCAGAAAAACCATTTAGAATTTATGGAATACATTACTGACTGCATTGACCAAGGAGATCCAGTTGATATTATATAGCTATTTAGGCTTAAGCAAAGCTTTTGATAACCCAGTTACCACATAAGCCTGATGAAGAAGTTATTGCAAGGTGGTATAGGTGTGGAGTGGTATATTGTTGGATTAAAGAGTGGTTGTGGAATAGATAACAGTGTGTACAACTAAATGGCAAATAAGTCATCATGGGAAATAGTGAAGAGTGCCTGGGGCCACTATGTTCCTCAGTACTATATTAATGATTTAGATCAACCGGAGTTAAATGAACCAGTTTCTAATATATTAATGATTTAGATCAGGGAGTTAAATGCAAGGTTTCTAAGTTTCAGATGATATACCAAAATTGCCACCTCAGTTAGGAATAGTGAAGGAATGTATAAAGAATCAAAATGATGTTTGATAAACTTCTAGATAAGTGGCAAATGAATTCTAATAGTAAATGTAAGGTTCTTCACTAGATTAATTCAAATGAAAGTTTTTTAACTAAATATGAATGGGGATTGGCTTGAGTCTGGTGGACCCAGAAAAAGATTTAGGTGTGATTCTAAGCAGTAATTTGAAAGTAGGCTAATCAGTGTTTGCAAGCAAGGAATAAAGCTAATAAGATGCTGGCATAATAAATCGCAATTTGTTTACAAGAGAAAAGAAGTTATAAGTAAACTGTAGTAATGCTATGTTAGCTAGTATTAGAGTATTGTGGCACAAGTTGGGGCCCTTAATTTAACAGAAAAGACTTATATATCTAGATAGAGTGCAATGCTGAGGCAACATAGGATGATTTCTGGGTTGAGGGTAAGAGCTATCAGGAGAGGCTGAAGGAGTTGGGAATGTTTTCTGAGAAAGGCAGATTTCTCAGAGTGACATGACCACAAGTTCTACAAAAATTTACATCTATTGAGATAATACAGAGACCAAATAAATTCTTCCTACTAGAGCATGGACAGGTGACCAAGGGGGCATAATAAGAAAATTAAGAAGAAAGCATGCCGATCCTTGATATAAAGAAGAGTATTCATTCAATAATACGTGTTGTTAAATTTTGGAAAATGGTTTGCCACAGGAAGTTGTTGAGTGTAACTTCGATTGCAATATTTAAGAAAGGACTGGATAGTATATGGATAGTTTCGGGTATCAAATAGTATATTTCTTGAACTAACGCCAAATTGGCCAAGTTTTTATAGTTACAGTAGTTATTAAAGTTAATTGCATGTTACTACAAAGTTATTAAGCTGTAGTGGTGGGTTAGCCAAGTTATATCCGGATATACCATACTATAGATAAAGCCTAGTTTTTTTTTTATTATTATTTTAGTTGTATTCTTTGCATATAAGTAAGTCATTGACAAGCCCTAAGGTACTTTGTGGATTTGCGATGAGCATGTTTTAGAACTTTGTGTATTTATATATAGTTATTTGACAACCCTTAGGTACTCTTGTTGGATCTTGAATAACACATGCTTGTTTGGTATTGGTTCTGTTGCTAACGGGGCAGCTCAAATAGGCCCTATGTAGCTTCTTAAACTGTCATTTTTTTCTAATGTCTAATGCCTAATCAAATTCGCTAATAATCTTAACAAAATTATCGATTATAGCTAAAAAAAATTAGTGAAAGTAATATATCAATAATTGGAAAAATATATTGATAGCATTATCCCTATGAAAATATCAATATTGGGGCATTCCATGTCACGTTCAACCAATTTTTGCAATTTTTTCCGGTGACCCCTTTCCGATTTTTTATGAAAAATGGCAGCACTAACAGCTCTTGTTGCAGAAATATGATGGGTTAATGCAGGTCCTCTAGCTCATACGGTTCAGAAAATATGACCTTTGAAACTTTGGTCAAAATGTTCAATTTTGAGAGAGTAGTCCTAGGTCAAAATACAATATCTCGGCTTCTATGGCACTTAGAAGCATCGTGTAAAGACCATTTAATAGATCTTGAATAGCTGTACAACATTTATTTAGATGATTTTGACCTCGGAGGTCAAATAAAAAATTTGACCTTTTGGTGACCTTGACCTTGACCTTGAAAAAAAAACTATTCTTCGATTTTTTTCAAACTTTGCTCAATTATTGTTATATATGTATATTTTATTTTTTTTAATGAATTAATTTTGGTTTTGGTTTGGTTTAGAAAATATAAGCAATTTAATAAGTACAAATATCACATTTTTTCACTTTTTTTAAAATTACAGAGTGATTCTTATTTTATTGATATATTGTAAGGTTATATAATGATGACACTTGATGAAAGAAGCTATCTTTATTGTCAAAACCTTTTTAAGTACAATTAAATGTATATATATAAATATATTATATATATATATATTATATATATATAATATATATTATATTATATATATATATTACACTATATATATTAAATATATTAATAAATAAATATAAATATAAACAAAAATATTTATAACAATATTTTAAACAAATTTAAATTTTTTTAGTTTGACTGGCAAACATATTTTCAGCTTTTCCATATTCTGCCTTTGTCAATGTATAAGTTCTTCCGGTTTTTGTTACCGGGCTTACACTCATTAAGATGTCACTGACATCAATGATGAGTACATCTTGAGGTGATGGAAACACGAAGGAGGGTGCAGGCCCATGAGGATGCAGGAAGCTCAAACTTACTTCATTACTATCATGTTTTACTTTCAATATACAGGCAAGATACCAGTGCTCATCATAAGCTGCAATGCAATAACCTTTCAAAGATGTTAATGAAATAGTGTTTCCTTGAAGTAAAGATGTACTTTCTTTTCTGAATTCAGATGAAGAAGAATATGAGCGGACTTCAACTTGACCCTTACAGATAGGTTTGATGAAATGAATTTGATGGGTTCCTGTAAATAAATATTACATTTTAATTATTTAATGTATTTTGTAGTTCAAATATTAAATGCATATGTATCATATATTTTGACATTTAATTATATATATTATATGAAAACTTATCTAAATTATTTAAAT
>JABUQX010014588.1:0-30000 GCA_015478945.1 Trachelipus rathkii
TATATATAAATATTTATCCAGTATTATTAGATAAATATAGTAATTTATAATAAAGTATTAAACTGATTATATATAAACTTGGGGGAGTTTCTATGTACTACAAGGAACGCCCGGCCACGCGTCAACAAGTGGTAGAACTTTTTTTCCTTTATTATGACCCTTCGCGCGCCCACAGTTTTTTTCATCACCTCTTCCAAGTTTTCACATTTGACCACAGGGGGGACCTCATTTCACGCGGCGGATCTTCCTTGGTAGGTTTCCTTTCGATTGATGGTAATAGAACTGGCTTACTTCCTCAATTTTTTTTTTTCTTGGTGGGTGGAGGTCGGAGGTCAATTGTCGGACTAGTAGTTACTGCTGGTTTTTCCTCAGGTCTTTCATAAATCAAAGGGGAAAAAAGTGTATGGATTACATAACTTGAATTTACTTCCTTAATTTTTATTTATATTTAATGTACTGTTCCGCGTTAATTCCTCTCTTCTCTTAGTCCACTTGAAAACCCTTCGTCTTTTCTTTTTCTCATTTAATATTTTTCTGTTGCTTGTGATTTTACTTTGCGGGGCCCGCGGAGGTGATTGATGTTGTTGGGTGCTTGTAATACTTCATGTCTTTCTCATTAAATTTTTATCACTTTATTTATAAAGGAAATAGCGTTTTTCCGTTGTTATACTACGTTGGCGCAAAGTCTTCGCTTTCCAAGTCACCCTACGGGCGGTGCAAAACTTAAGTTTTTTCCACCTCGGCTGTGGGGCTACGAGTGCCACAGAACCCACCCGTGTTATTAAAAATGACAACCGCCCCGGGGCATGCCTCTCGGTAGGCACAAAGGCGGTGTGGCTTGTGTTCGGGGGCAACAGATAAAGTTGAGTTTTTGATTACTGGATAAGGCAAATGAAAGAACTCCCCGAAGGGGGAGCGATTTGCGGCTTCTGGGAACAGTTCCGGGCCTTCTAGTTGCCGAAACCTATACTTTTTGGGTGGTAAAGGGAAAGCCTTTTTCCTTCTCTTTTTTTCTCGTTCATCTATTTAGACCTATACCATTCCTGTTTTTCTTGTTACATGTTTGTTATTCCGCTTACCCCATTTCTGCTTGATAAGCTTTCATTAAGTCTGTCGTTTCAATATTACTCCAAAATTAATCTCCCTCACCTTAAAGGCCCCCGCGGGGGTCTTGTGTGCTTCAAATTTTTTCTTGTCAGTAATGTATTCTCTTATCGGCCCGTTTTTTGATATGTTGAAGGCGGTTTTTTTATGATCACCCCCCCCCTCCTGGAAATAGCTTTGGGAGCCCTAGTTTGTTGAATGGAGCGGGGTTGCGTGTTGTGAGCGACTGGTAATATAACTAATTTTATTGAATTAAATATATAATTATATATAAATCCTAAATTATAAATATTAAAAATGCAAGCAAATTTAAAATATTCGCCAAAATAAAAAGCTTAGAAGAGATTTATCTTTTCTGATAAATTTAATTACCTGAAAGAGAAAATATATGTGTTTATATTTAACATAAATAAAATCAAGTAATATCTTAGAAAATAATAATACAGTAATAAAAAATTACATTGATTACCAAAACATAAGAATTTAAATTTTCAATTAGTCGAAATAGTTATACTCATTATATAAAAATAGTTTTTTAATATTAGTTATATATATTATTGATGTTCTTAAATAATAATATCTCAATATCTCCTGATAATCATATCTTATCTCATGGCAAATTACTACATAAAACGAATAATTAATATTATAATATTTGTTTAAAGTTATATTACTGATTTTGAATGTGTACATATTTATTATTATTATATATAATATGATTATATATTTTTATTATAATTATAATATATTTATATTATTATAATTATAATATTTATATTATATAAAAAAATAAATTATATATTAAATATATATATAATATATATATATTAAGATGGAAATTAATTGTTTGTTTTTAAAAAAACTTTCCAATTGGCTAAATTTTTTTATTAAATACTAATTTTTCTAATAATAATATACAATTTAATAAAAAATGATAATAATATAATATATATATACTTATATATATATATTATATATATAATAATTATTAATATATTATATTTTATTATTTAAATATATAATAATATTATATAAATATAATATTATATTATTATATTATATATATTTATATTATATAAAAAATATATATAATAATATATTAGTAATAGTAGTATTAATTATTTAGATATTATTAATAGTTTTTAAATAATATTAATATAATTTGTAAAGATTTGCAGGGAAAGCATTTGAATTATATAATTATAAATTATACTGACTATAAATTATTATTTATATTATTATATATATAATATATATATATATTTTTTATTAAATATTATTTTTATATTTTTTATATAGGCCCCCAGGTTGGTGAATTAAGGGAAAAACCCTAAAAACTTCCCCCCCTCCGAATAAATATTAAAAAACTTGTTCCAACAATAAATGTCTTTTGAGTCTATTCCCACAAATGAACACTTTTTTTAAACTCAAAAGGTAATGAAAAACATAAAAACTAGAAATAGATAAAATTTCCAACCAAAGGCCCGAAATTTAGAGGTTGGATTTAAGCAAAATTGATATAGTCAGAAAGAAATGGGGATTGATATGAACAGAATATGGGGCTGAGTCTGTTGGCTGGGTGATAACGTTTTTATTTATAAAGTGTAAGCCGCTGGTGGGGACAGATCAATGACAAAGGAATGAGAATAGGGAGGGGAAGATAGATTTCTCTCCTTGTGACACCTGAGTCGGCAGATTACTTTTACGAAAGAAAGCGCGGGGCTTTACAACTTTGAACAATAGACCTTGAGAATATGAGCAAAAAAGGTAACATAGGATTATGCAGCTAGACTAATCCTCCTCCGAGTGTTAAGCTTGTAAAAAAAGCGAAACAAAAAAGTAACAAATTGCCAATTTTGATGGGAAAAAGGCAAAAAATAACTTTACATGATAGAAGAATAAATTTTTCAAGATTCTGGCTTTCGGGGGGAAAAAATTTTATATTCCTTTTCATCTATTTGTTACAAATATTATTTGGGATATTGATTTTTTTTTATTTTTCCAATTGAAATGTTAAAAAAACGCTTTCTTTTTAAAGGGAGTTTACGGGTGAAACATTCTTAAAAAAAAAATCTTTCAATCAAGTCCATTAAAATGATGAAAAAAAGTAATAAAAATCTATTACCATTGTAACTAAACATTTGTGTATTTACCCCCAATTTTTTTCGGGAATTTTTTGGTAATAAATATAATATTAAGTGTCTATTTAAACTAGCTAGCAAAAATAAAAATAGGAAAAATAGCGGCAACAACTTAACAAGGCCCTATGAATATATATGAATGGTATGATAGACTAGTCTTATGATCCACACAATAGAAAACCCAGAAATAAGACTTTTATACGTAATTAATACATAAAGAAATTGTACGAATCACGAGCGCGCGCTTAAACCCAATAAAATTTCTACAATTGTAAAAAAAAAAATAGAAAAGAGTTAAAATAAGATTTGCGATAATGGTCAGATAAAATTTAAAGAGGATATGCGTTTAAAAAAGGGAAAAAGCGCAGTATCCAAGTTAACAACAGACAAAATTTCCAGGTGGAATCCACAAAAACACAACCTCCCAAGAACCAAAAAAACCCGTCCTCGAATATAAAACATTATTTACCTAAACCCACTATTAAATTTTTAACTTCTAAAATTCTTAACCTTAACTTGAACAAAAAATTCCGTTTTAACTACCCTTTCATCACGAAAGATATAACCTCCTAATATACATTAAAGTGTTAATAGGCCATGAGTTGTGTTCGTTTTAAAACTCCTAAACTTTAAAATAAACCCTGACGAAAAACCTCAAAAAAACCACCTAAAACACGAAAACCCTTAGGCCTATTTTAACCAAATCCGCGAGAAAAAAACTTAAAATAGACAAACCTTAAAGCAGAAACCCCTATTGTCCCTTGTTAAACCGACACTTGTGGGGCCGGGATGTAACAGGCAAAAAACTCTTATTTCTATCTTTAACATATTCTTCCTCTTCTGCGAAAATATAACATGCCGGTCGAAGGCCATTTTTCCCTTACAAAAACCATTTTCTTTTTTTTTTTTTAGGTTCCCCTTGCGGGGAACAACAGAAGGAATTTATCGGTGGTTTTGGGAGATTTTAACGAAAAAAGAAAAAATAATTAAAAAAAAAGGCACTTTCGATAGGGATGGATTAATTTCTGTCACGGGTAGTTTAGTTCACAAGGCTTAATGCAAATTTGAGGATGGATTTGGTGTATTAGAGGGAGAATATTCCTTATAAGAACGAATACCCAAAAACAAACAACTCTCTAAAAAGCAACTAACAAAAAAACTTAAAAAAACAACAAATGCGAATTATTTTGCTAACTATATATTCCTTCTTTTAAGTATGAATAGAGAATAGAAAATCCTCTTTGTTTTTCTTTTGTATTTCTAGTAAAAGATTCAAATTTCCAGGAAACCGCACGCTGAGAAATAGTGCTAAAAAGTTTTTAATTAAGTCGGATTAAATGTTTCGTTTTCTTTTGTCTTCCCCACTATCAACTCGCACCCAAAGAACTCTTTCAAATATTAGCATTTGGTATTATCGAATTATAATATATATAATAAAAATATATTTAGTAGGATTTGTTAATATAATTCATATAAATAATATAATAATGTAAGTTGTATTTTATTTATATGATTAATATGATAAAAAAAAATATAAAAGAAAATTATTTATTAACTTCTTTATTAATAGCTATAAAATAATCTTATCTTCATTATAGATTTTGAGATGTTTATCAGAAAATAAAAAATTTGATAAGTAAACGTTTACATCTTAATAGCCTTCTTGACTTATTCTCGGAAAAACTAAGATAAAGGGTTACAAAGGAAACCCCAACAGTAAAAAAATCTCTTGTATTTTCCTTTATGGAAAAATGCCAAAAAAAAAAAAAAAGTTTTACCCTTCTTGTTGTGTATTTACTTACCATTTAACAAATTAGATGAGAATAACAAGGAAACAAATAAAAACATTATTGAAAATTGAGGGCGTACTGAAAATTATGTATTAAAAAAAAAAGGATTTTTTTTTTTTAACTAAAAAAAAGGAATTTAACCCCGCAGGATTTTACCTGTATCAAAAATGATGCAAAAGTTCCAGCCTGAAGAATTTATGTCTACGACGGGGGGGTGTGGGAACTATTTTCCCCCCCCCTTTCCGGGGAGGGTCTCCGGGAAAGAGGAAAGAGCCCACAACGCCTACTTTTATAGATATTTGCGATCCGTCCAAGGCCGGGGGGTTCCTTTTCCCGGGCCCCCTTATCTCCTCCTCCATAGAACACGGAATGTGCAATATAGATAAAGAACGAGAGGCTTTGCCACCCCCCCCCCCCTCTGTTCCCACCCGTCGGGCCCAGCCCCCTCAAAATAAAGAATTTTTAGTCTAACCGCTGATTCATTATAGTTGATTAAGTTTATATTTGTCTAGTCTAAAAACCCTATCGTAGTTCTTTGGGGATATTAAAAAAAAAATTAAAAAAAAAAAGAAGGTAAAAAAAATTTTTTTTGAATTTCGCCAAGACGCCCAAGAAGGAGTTTTCATTTTTTACCGGCGGATGTTCCCATTTTATATTGTTAAATTCAATGTCTTTTTTGCTCTGTAACTTAATATTTATTTTCGTATTAATTTAAGTTTGGGACCTTAAAATATTTTTTTTATGTTTGCCAGAGTTGAAAATAGGATGCACTAAAGTAAACATTTGATATATAAAGAGTTGATTTCATATATGCAGTGATATTTTCATTATTTATATTAACATTATTTGCATATATATATGATAATTTAACTATACTATATTTATTTTAAAAAATATATCGTAAAACGTTATAAATTACAACTAAAATAATTTAATTTTAATGAATATTACTACAGCATATTATATAACGGTATTAAATAACCTTATCTGAGGGGAGAGAGGACATTAGCTATTCAAGGGCATGGAACCCGTTTTATAAAATTAACTAGTTAAAGAGTGTAGGAATTTAAGATTTGATTTGGATGTAGGTGGTGGGGTTTCTTCTTCATTTTTTGGAGGGGGGCCCCTTGGGGTTTCACTTTGGGCGGGGCCCCCCCCCTTGGGCGTAGCGGACTCTGAACCCCCTTTTATTTAAAATAAAAGACAACTTTCCTTTGCGGTTTCATTGTGTCCCCTCTGATTTCTAGCGCGCGCACATCTAAATATCCGCCGAAATTTTCAGGGGGAAAAAACTCTTCCAGGAAACCGAAGTTGGATAATCGTAACCGGCTTTCAGACGTACAATCCCTTTGGGCCAATTACCCCAATTTAATTTCTATTGCCAGGCCGCTAAAAAAAAAAGCTGTCCCGGCAAAATTACATTCAGAATGGTCTTTTGCCGTTTCCTGTACTGCTTACATGGCGTATCGGACGACCATGAATTATTCAGAAACGTATCTTGTCTGACACACTTGATTCGTTCTGACCGCCCATTTTCTTTCTTGAATGACGGGTTTGTTTATGTGATATTCTTGGGAGGGAAACTGGCCCCCATGCCCATTCCGGGAGCAATTTTTCCAGTTTTTCCAAAAAAGTCGCAAGACTCATTGCCCAGGCATTCGTGACTCAGAAGGCGGGCAAAAAAGTGCCAGACCTTTCCTTTGGCTTTTTCGGAGGAAAAGAAAAGGAAGTTCTTCCAAACAAAAAATTTTTACATAAGGGAAATTCTGCTTAGGACTTGTTGTTATACTCAGGAACCCAGAGGGGCATGGCTTGTTCCCAGTAAATGGCCATAAGGCTTTGCTGTTCCATTGTTTTCCCAAAGGGATTCTAAATTGGTGGCCTTAAGGAAAGGTTCCAAGGAGGGTTCCGGGGGACCCACACGTTAGGGGTGCCCGGGTTTCTGGGCCTCCTCCCTTTACGAGGCGATTCCAAGGGCCTACCTCCCATTGGGCCTGGGTACCAAAAAACCCCTGATCGCCACGCGGGGCCCAAAAGACACCACATTCAGGATTAATTTTATGTGTTTAGCAGGCTTTTGTAAGAGGTAATACCGTTAGACGCATTCCCAAAAACCATAATTAGGGTCAAAAAACTGATGTTGGCCAGAGGAATGGCTTTTGTCACAGGCGCGCCGAATAAAGGCCGCCTGACTATTTTCAAAGGTTTGCCCCACAACGAATTCTTGGCCCCCCTCGCATCCCTCTTTAATGTTCTATTTACTGGCTATTTTACTGGCCAAAAACCAAAAAGGGGCCCATTATAAAAGGCGTAATCGCCCCGCCTGAAGGACTGTTTACATACAGGGGCGATGGTGTGGAACAGAAGGCCACCCCGAAGGGCTATTCGCTTGCGGCCCTTGTGGGCGCAGATCTGGGGTCCAGCGGACAGTTCCCGGCCGGCCCAGGTCCACCACCCAATTTGTCCAAAGTTCCACCTGATTCCTCCAAGGTCTAACCGCATGCATAACAATGACGGATTCTTCTTTCCTGGAATATTTGGCCCAAGGGGCCTTTTCATAGGGAGGAAACTTCCAACGTGTACCCAACAAGCCTGAACTAACACAACAAGGTTTGATTACGAAAAGAGAAAACCACGACATGTATATAGGAACTTTCTAGTTCCCGACAAAAGGCCCTCTTTCTTCTTTAGAGAGTCCCGGGGAAATACTTATCCCCCGCATGGAGAGGGATCCCTCATTTTCGACACACACCCCCCTCAGCTCCTCTTAAAATAAAACACTCGTAGAAGTGTAATTTCTAGGATTGACCAAAATGCATTGGGGTCGCCAAATACTGAGTTTGCCCCCTACTCAATCCGGCGGAACGATGCCCTTCTTCTTCTTTCCAACGTGGAGGCCAGAAGTGCGTAGGAGGAAGGAGGCCTATCCTATGGCCTCCATGGGGAGAACGGGCCCAAGTAGGGGCGCATTGGAATGGCAATTTATGCCCCCACTGGTGATATTCCGCGAGCCATGGAAGGCCCTTGCAAAAATCTTTTTTTGCCAGGGTATTTTGTTGCAGTTCTTTTGTTTCAACCTTTCGAGGCCACCAAAACAAAAAGTAGGCATAAGTGATTTGAATAGGTTGTCTGAAACTATACAGTTTAGGGGTTTATTTAAAACACCAAAAACAATTTGAGTATCCATTTGGTTCTTCAAGGTTTTTCCCCCATTCGTTTTGCCCAAAAAAAAAGCCCTTTTCGGCCAATGTCATAGGCAAATCGTTTACGGCCTTTTAATCCCCCACTTCTTACCCTTTTAAAAAGGAATTGGGTCGGAATTGCCAATGTTAGTTGATTTTCTTAGGGGAGAATTTTTTATCTTTCCTAAAGGATATTATAGGATCATAGGCAAAGTTAGATAGTGAATTATTGACATATAGTCAGGGGCAACATCAACCAATTCCTTGGGGCGTCGGGAAGCGAAACCCCTGTTATTCTTAAAGGGCTTCCTCTTTCCTGATCGAAGGGATCAACTTAATTTTACTTGTTTTCCTGCGGTGCGGAATTATGTTGAAGTTTTCTTTCTCCCAAAGGCAACCATATTATTTTATGTAAGCGACGGAAGAGATATTTTTGGGCAGGCATGTTTTTGGTGCTTAAAAAATGGGATAGTTTCCCCAGAAATAGAAAAGAATACCCTTATTCTATGTTTGATTTGCCCTCTTAACATAAAATAACCAAAGGTTTTTTTCAAATTTTTTCCCGCTATTTTCATATTTGTTGCCAACCGTGCGGAAAAATTTTCCGCGGATTTTTCACCATGCGCGAGTATTTTTTGGTGAGAAGACTATTTCCTAAAAAACCCCACCCATGGTCCAATCTTTAATAAACAAGGTGAAAAAGTAACCCCCTCCCCCTTGGGGGAGGGGTGGGGACCATTATTTTTTTCACCCTCTTCAAAATTAGGAATGGGTCAACCAAAGTTTTTTGAATTATCATGTCTCCCCTTCCCCAGGTTCCAAGCCCGTAATTACGGTTTCCCTTGTTCCCCCAACCCAATGTTCTTTTAATCAAGGCAATCGTTGAGAGGTTCCGACCCGGGCCCTTGGGAAGGCGGCAACGGCATCCCTCCCATCGGTTTTCAACCCGGCGATAAAGGTTTAACTTATCCCCAAAAAAAAAGACCCCGCACCCTGACACACATCAGATATAATGGACCGAATCAAAGTTAACGAAACAAACCACGCCCCAAAACCCGCCCACCTTTTTCTTCCTTGGTGAATTTTTTTCTAGCCTCGCTCCTTTCATTCGTGGATAAACACAGAACATTGCTTACATTAATCTAGGTGCAGCCAAACTTTGTTGAATTTTTTCTACCCCGGACTGTAAGGGGGCCCATTGATTTAGGAATGGATTCTCTTTTCTTTATTAGGAAATTTAAACAAACCCTTATTTGTGGGGTAGTCTAGCACTTTTTCCATTGTTTTCAAAAGAATTTGATTTAAAGGAGAACTATTAGGGGTTCGAAATGGAGGTGGATTTTTATAGGCCAAGGAACGTGGAACCGTTCTTTCTTACCCCCCTCTTTTTTCTTGGGGGAATAAAAAAAAACCCCTCAACCCGCTTACCTTCCTCCCCACCCACGGGAATTTTTTTTTATCCCCAGGGAGCATTAGGCTGCACCTAAAATTAACCCGCCTCCCCCAACCCAAGCAGGCGGGTAATTAGAAGGGCAAAGACGACCTTTCATTTTTCCCAACACCCCTTCGACTCTGGAACAAGGCCACAACGCTAAATATGTTGCCCATTCCCCCTCCAAACGAAGGGAAGATTTTCTATATATGGGAACCGGAGAAGGGGAGAAATTTGGATTGGGCCCATTGTTCTAACCCCTTAAACGGAAACAGACAATTCACCACAGGAACCCAGACCTATTTTTCGCCCTCGTGGGGGTCTTCCAAAATTTATTAGGGGTCTTGCTTGTTTACAATTTTTCATAAGCATTTATTTCTAAAAACCTTTTTTCCTCCCCCCCCCACGGGTTCGTCAAGAAAACTATTAACCATTGTGCAAGGTATGGTTTTTATAAAGGTTTTTCCAAACTTTAGCGGTTTTCCCCTTTTTGTGCGGGTCCGTTATTTGTTAAAAAAACACTTCGGGGCCCGTTCTTTCCTGTTTTTCAATATAAGAAGAAAAAAGGCTTCGGGACTGCAGACGGGCCGAATTAAGAAATTATGGTCCTTTTAGATCCCACCTTGTAGACGGCCCACCGCAGTTTTTCAGGGATTTGAGCTCTTTTCCCCATTTATTCGTCGGCATTTCCACCATAAGGAGGAACTTTCATTTGGGATCTTCTTTATTCTTGGAGCACCTTTTTTCCCTTAAATAATTTCCCTTGTTTATTTAAGCCCCCCATTTTTTGTATTTTCCTTCCAAATTTTTTCCCGGCTTAGGGGCTTATTTGGAAAAGTTCCTGGTTTTAGTACTTAGTGGAGGTAAAAAAGCTCTTGGATTAGTCCACCAGGTGGGGGAACCGAGCTAATTAGTTAACTCCCTGCCTTTTCAGGAGGGGAAAAAAAACCAACTAATTTTTTCATTATCGAATTTTTTTCTCGGTGGGTATTGGATGGGATTTTCGCGCTCAACAAGTTTGGAACCCGGGGTAGATGGATACAATTTTCTAGAACCGGGTCCTTTGATTTAAACATTTCAAAGAAAACAGTGCAGCCTTCATTTTCCCGTCATTATAAAAAACCTCATCTCTTATCGCTCATCTCTTATTTTAAAAACCTCAAAGCCTGTTTTCCCAGGATTGTGTTAAGCTTATTTGAGCATTCTGATAGCAAACCTTCCTTTGTTCCCTCATACTTCTTTAATTTCATCACTTAATCGTGTTAAATATAACCTGATGTTGTTTTCTTCGATTTAATTGGTCCGAATTTGAAATAGGGATAACTTCATTTTTTTTTCCAGAACCACATTAAACCCAGTTTTCGGAAACTTCTGGGACCGAGTTGGGAATTTAATTTAAAGGTTTAGTTCTTTAAAGGGAAAAAACCCTTGTTGGGGTTGCTATCTGTTTTCGGAGTTTGTATGATGGTGGAGGGACTTGCGGGGGTTACTGGCCCCTTTCCATTCAAACCCACACTTCCCAATGTGATACCCAATAAATTGAAAAGGCTAATTCTAAAAAACACTCAAAAACCTCTTTTGTGGACCGAATTGTTTCCCCTTTGCTTTCATGAGCTCACCCAACCAACCCAGAATTGGCATTTTGAGTGTGGGGTCATCTGTTGAACACGAGCCCAATTTGTCTCCCAAAAAAAGATTTCCAAGGGTTTTTTTCACCACTTTTTATTCATAAGGTTAATCCGAAATGAACTCAAGTATTGACCAAAGGCCCCTTGTTTGGAAAAAATCTCTTTCCCAGGACACACGAGGTGCCCTCATTTAGGGGGAGGTCCCCCGCAAAAAAACAAAGGATTTTGATTTTGAGGCCCGAATGGAGGGCACACCAAATTAAATTAAAACTTTACCTCCTTCTGTGAGCCCACAACCCCCCACCCGCCAGGAAGTATTTGGCCCACCCCTCATACTCTTAAGGGGCTATGCTATTAGGTCCCGCCTTGTGGTCGGAAATCCGGAATTTGGGGGACCGGGGGACAGGGGCCATGGGGGAACCCCACCACCGAATGACCATCCGCCGCCCCCCACCCGAGGCGGCCCACCCCCCTGGTCCCCGACCAGTAGAAGGCCAAAGGGGCTTTGCCGCATTTTCGCCCAAACTTGTTGTATTTCTCTCCCTTTCGATTTTCGGCGTTTTCCTTTTCACCCCAATTTGGGACTTTCCCTGTATGAGGGCTTTTTTGCAGGCGTACCGCCCTGCGTCGCCACGAGATAGCTTTACCAAAAGGTCCCGACCGAGATTTTTTCCATTTTCAGGTTGGCTTGGGCCTTTGCGCCGTGGTGGCCAAAGTTATAACCTTTTGAACATTTTCAGGATTTGTTATTTTTATTGGGTTCCATTATTGCCAAATTTGGTGGGTTTTCTGGGGGGAACCTGTTGATTTGTTTTCCCCTCCTTTCCCAAGGCCGGGAAGAATCTTGTGAGTTTGGGGCGGCGGCCTTTTCCGTTATCTTTCTTTTCCACCCAAAACTTTCTTTGGCGACAGGATTTTTGTTATCGTCTTTCCTTTGGCCTGTTTACCAAGAAGGGGTTTACCAGTCTTTTAAGCAGGCCAGATGTTCACCCTATAGTTCACCTTTCGGATGGTAAGGATTCCTTCAGGTAAGGGGGGGCCGTTTCCCCGCCCACAGGTGGGTGGGCGGCGGATGGTCGATTTTACTCCCCCCTCGGGATATTTCCCCGTGGGCATCTATTATTAGCTTCCCTCTCCTGGTTCAGGTTCCAACAGTGCCAATTATAGGTGAAACGCCTCGGCTGGAAAGCAGGATTTGGGTTTTTTGGAGCTTTCCACTTTTTTTTTCGGGGCTTGGTTTCAGGGGTTTTGGATGTCCTGGGTCCAAAAGGGAAAAAGGGGAAACCAAGTGCACAGGAACCCCCCCCCCACTATCCTTCCTCCCCTTTCGAAAGGGGGAACCCTCCCAACTTCCGGGTCGAGTGATTCTCCAGGCCAAAGGTTCTTGATGATGGCCTTCTTACAAGGTTGGATTTTTTTTTATTATCTTTATCGTTGTTTGCCGCAATTCTCTACTCCTTTTTGCAGCTAATTCCTGGGCAAAATATTGGAGGGGATCTGGGACACATAACCATTTCTGTACAGCTAAATAACCTTATGTCGGTCTGTGGGCGTGAATTTCCATTTTATCCCCCTTCCACGCACTCTGGTTCTTTTACGGGGGGGGTCTTGGGCCCCTCCCTTTTCACCACAAAATGCTTCTTTTTTTCAAGTTTGTTTCCCTAAATCCAACGGCAAGTTTAACACAAGCCAACTTTTCTAGCTTTGTGGGGGTGCCTCTTCTCCATCGTCCTGGCCATAAAGCTTTTTTTGGACGACAATCTGCCAAAACTCAAACCCCCTGTTTTGACGATAAAAAACCGTGGAAAAAAACTCTTGGCTGAGCGTTTTTATTCTTTTTGTTGCTCTTTTGGTAGGTTGGCCGGCCAAAAACTAGGTCCCGAATTTTACCTTGCCGCAAGGGGGAATTTTCAGTTTTCTTGGTGATTGGCCTTGAAAGGTTGTTTCCCCAATTGTCCAAGGGATTTTTCTTTGTGGGATTAGTTTTCTTTAGAACTATTGTGCCGCTAATGTAATTGGTATTTTTAAGGTAGAGGGGTTTAAATCGGGTCGATATACTTCAAAATACCGTAGGCGGTCTTTCAGCTTTCCCTTATTTCCACCCTTTGGCATTTCATCATGGTTCTCTTTCATAGTGTGGTTCGCGTTGTGCAAACCCCCCCTTTGCCGCGTTATAAGTCACTAATAGGGGCCGGCCGGCGGCGCGGTTTTTTCCCGAGCATAATTCGGGCTGGGGGCCAATATCGGGGCTACGAAGCTCCAGTGCGCCGGCCTTGAAGGATTCGGCTGGCGGCCCCGTTCTTTTCCCCAAAGGGCCACACGTATATTATCGTGTTTCTTACTTCTGTCTGCCCCGGCGGCCTGAGAAGGCCGGCCGGCATTTTGTGTTGTTGGCGAAAGCTATGAACTGATAATCTTTTAAGAGGTTACTACATTTTTCTGCGCGAAGTAGTTCTCTAAATGTTTTTTTTTTTGCCCAATTAAAAATCCTTGCTCACCAGCGCTCTTATATTTGTCTTCAAGCTTTCATGCCGGTCCGCGTAGGCATGCAAAGGTGGATTCCCTCCTTTTCCACACCCCCCCCACATGGGACCTACGGTGGGCATAGAGTTTGTAAGGGGCCGCTCCTCTTCATAAAGTTTATTTGGCAGTTTTTTTCGAGGGGAGAATATCCAAAAAAGAAGGGAGCCTTGATGGGCTCTGCGCCTTTGGGTAAGTGGCTCCCGCAAAATCGACCTTTATAAAGGTGGTTGGTCGGTGCCCCCACCCGTTTAAAAATAAAAAAGTTTTTCTTTCTTATTGAGTAAAACAATGAAATAAAGAAAAAAAACTGAGGGAATTTTAATTCCACGCGTGTCCTCAACCCCCGGCGGCATACAAGCAAAAGGGCCATCAATATACTGGGCGAAGGTTGGGCGTGCGGTTCTTTCAAAAAAATCTGAACATTATAATCAAAATATTAAAAACCAGGAATTGGGCTTTCACCGGGGGACACGTACCTGTTCGGTTTCTCCTCGTTCCGTACCAATATCTTGAATTGACCGTAGCTACAATTTCCCCTGAAATCCGGGGCGGGGACCATTGGGTGTCATCTCCCTTGGGGCTTTATCTGCGTGTCCACCGTGGAATTTGGGGGCGGAACTAGTTCCCCCCCGGCAAGAGGGAGGCGCTGCCCTTAACTTCATCATGTGGGCTGCATATAAAACAACAAGGTGGGGTACCTGTTTTCCTGGTTGGATGGTAAAGCCGCCGCTTTTCCCCACTTGCAAGGCGGGCCAATTAACCCGGCCTAGTGGTAAAAGGTTTCTTCATGTGGGGTGATAATTTAGTTAGAAAATTTGTGAGTATGTTTTTGTGTTATGGTTATGAGGTATTTTAGTGCGGGTTAAGTGGTATAACTTTAACGCTAAAATTAAAAAAAATATAAAATTTTGTAATTATATACTCGATTTAAAAAAAATTATCAATAAATACCGAAAAAAAATCACTTATCTCTCTGACGGACACCCAAATTCATTTATTAGAGGAGCAGATAATATTGTGTCTAATGCTTTTCCCAAATATTCAATGTAACAGTAGATGCCATCGAAAATCAGCCAAAATTAAATACATCCATTCAATTATCTTAATATTATAACAATTATCGGTATTTAAACATGCCTACTAGTAGTACTCTTATAATTACTGCTAATATTTTATTATTATTTTTAAGTTATACATAATTATACATAATTCAAATCATAATTCACTTTAATTTCAAATTTTATTCAAATATAATACGTATCTGATAATCAAAAGGTAATTTTCCTTGGGCTAACTCTATTTTAATAATTTTATTTTTTTTCTATAATATAATGGTATTATGTATATAACTTTAATGTATTAAATTATAGTTAAATATATTATATTATACGATATTATATTATATTATATTGTAAAGAAATTTAATATATTCGTTTAACTATGATTAATTATTTAATATTAATAATATTTATATTAAATTAATAGAATAAACAATATATCTTACTTATTTTATTATTTATTATGATACTATACTATAATTTTTAATAGTTAATAAACAAACACTTTATTCTAACAACATTTAATTACAATTTTTTATTATAATAATATAATATATATATCTTCATATACTTCTTTAATAATTTTTATAATATGAATTAAATTTACTTATATAATTATTCATACAAATTTAAAATATAATCTTTAAAAGCATAGTATATACCTATATAATATTATTGCCCAGGGGATTGGGCGGACCTTGGGTGGAAAGTCTCCCTTCTCTTTCGATATACAAAAACAAATTTAAATAATTAATAAAAAATTTGATATATTTTTTGGATGTTTTTTATAGTTTGAATAACGTTGTTTTCCCTTTATAATTTTTAAATTTTTAACATAATAGAAAAATCCGCATCTGAATGCTCAAAGATTAATTTAATGAATATTCTTCAATAGAAATCTTAAAATCAAATTTATATATAATACCTTTAAATAATTTTTGTTAAATCATAATAATAAGCTATTACCCATATTATTACGTATTACTGGTATATTAATATTGGAAAGTTAACTGTAACAAAAAATTTTCATTTTTTTCAATGTTTATTTAGAGTTTCTTAATAACTAATAACAAAAAAAATTTTTAACATAAATCTGAATTACATGAAGATTGTTATTTAGGTAAAAAGAGTTAAGTATGAACAAATAAAAATAAAATTTCAACTGCCTCAAAGGGGCAATGTTTGGGGGAAAAGTTCTCTTATCCAGAAAAATCTATTTTTTATGCCTTTTTTGTTGTTATATGGCGAAAAATGATGCTGAGTGCGTAATAATTGTTGTGTTTTGTGTGGTGTGTTGTTTTGTGTGGGTTGTAAAGTGTAAGTAGGTTTTATTGTCGGGTTTTGTTCTGTTTTGTGTGTTGTCTATGATTTTAGTGATATATACAATCAATTACGGCATATTATAACTTGAAGGAAAAATAATAATAATTTAAATCTATCATATGTATAAAGGGCTAATTTCTATCATTTTGGTCTCCTCATGCTCTAATAAAAATATAACATTTTCAACCTAATATATCTCAGTGGTTTACTGTCGAAGCCAACGTAGCAAATTCCTCACCCTATATCTATTCATTACCATAATATTAAAACAAGTCTTTAATTTCCCACGATATAGTCGGAAATTATAACAAAATATAAACGAAATTAAATTTGAATCCGGGATTAATATTCTATAAATATATTTATCCAAAATATAATAAATAAAATTAAATTCGTATTTTATCATATACCCACAATAAGTGTGTATAAGTGGACAAATGATGTTATGGTTTTTTTTTACAATCTTCTCTTACTCCACACACACACATTACCAACGAAAAATAAGGTATTAGTATTTTTCTACTTCTGAAACATAAAAGTTCTGATATAAAATCCAATCAACTTTCTCTATCAAATAAGGTAGCACACACCAAAAACCTCTTAGTCTATCACTGTTTCTTTTATATCAACCCTCCTACATATCTCACACACCCATATATTAATTATAATCTTTCCATTTTGTTCGGCCCCGCTTTGAATCTTCTTCAATTGCAGTCTTAAAAATTTCTGAACTTTCTCTATCTTATCATATATTGTATTTTCTTGCTTTCTCTATTGGCGTTTCTAATACTTCGTTTTAAAATACATGGTGTCGAGTTACAGGAAGGTGAGTGCTCTTCTGTGTTGCGAGGCCTACAAGATGTAATATGATGTGATCCACAAAAATACTTATTTATGTGGTATTCACTTATGTTTTTCTCTGTACCAAAAACAAAGTTGTGTTTAGTGTAGCATATCGGCAATAACTTTTGTTTAAACCATTCTCTAAGCAATTAAACTGCACTCTAGATTGCCAATGCCTATTCTTTATTTATCATGCTCCTTCTTGTTTAAAACTTGTTATAATGATTCTCATATAATGTGTAACCCCTTATGTTACTTTTCATCAATAATTATATACTCTAGCCACACTCGGCATTCAGCATGTTCTGCGGCAGTGTACTCATTTATAATGTATATTATATATTTCAAATTTTGATCGTTATAAAAAATAGTTTTCAATATCTTCGTTTTTGTTAAAAATTCTCTTCCTGATGGAGTCAGACATTAAAATAACTAATAAGACTATCCAAAAAAACATAAAATATAATCAACATTTTTTCGTTATTATAACGTATCATCTATAAACTTTTACTGGTTTTATTTTTTAACTCCATGGTGGACTGTAAACACAATAGAAATGAACATATACTGCATTTGAAACACACTTTTGCAGTTTTTTTTGGATCAATCATAATAAATGTTATAATTACTTTATGCTAATACGAACGCAACAGCCTTTATCAGTTAAAATTTATTTTGGTAATAGATGGCACAATTCCAAATGTTTTCCTTGGTGGTGGGGGTTTCTTTGAGCATGTGGTTATACATATTTTTCGCAATTCATTTCAACATCTCCGACCCCTCCCGGAATTTCTTTTCCTCTCACGGGAGGTCCTATTCCCACAAATCCCCTTCTCTTCAATTTTTGTTATTTCATTCTATAGCACACTCAATATGGTTGTTAAATAATTTTTCCTTATTCCACAATGACGCAATAGATCTCGTCTAGTAGACTGGCCTGGTTCAAGAGTTCGCTTCTATTCACTCTTTTATCGTTTATCCTGGTGTCTTTTAAAATAGGTGGTGGACTAAATCCAACAAACATAGCTTCTCTCGTTATAGGTGTTTCATACTTCTTAATAGAAAGGTGGCAGGAAATGTCCTCCTTCATATCAAAATGTCAATTAGTATTGTCCAGCAATCAGTTAATTGATTTTAGATATCATTTAACCAGGTCTTTATTTTAATTTCTTCTTTGTTAAATTTTTCCTTTCCTATCCTTAGACTTAACCTTTTAATAACAGGATAACAGAACCTTAGGTGTTTTTGCACTTCAAAAAGAGCAATCATTAACATGTCCCTTCTTTGATGTCTTAAACAAAGGGTCCTTCTCTCCTCTCCTCTCCTCCTCTCTCTCTTTCATATTCTGTTTTCCAAATACAACACAACCATTCTTAAAATTGCTGCAGCTCACATACTTTTACGGTTATCACGAGGACATCTTTATACTCAAGAATGAAATACCTCTACTAATCCCAATTCTTTGTTTTAATCACTTAATTTCTTCCTCAATCTGTTCTATGAGGCGTCCTGGTTAGTCATAATGAATAGTCCAATTAACAGTCGGTCCTTCAGATATAATTTTATTCTTCTGTAGATGTACAATGATACAATTCTCAATATCTTAAATGTATAAAAATGTTCTACAATATGCCTTCTTTCTCCCTTTCTCCCTCTGCTTCTCTTTCTTCCAGGCCGTTCTCCTTTTATTTTTTCGTCTTGTCTAATCTTCTTCCAGACCTTTCTACCTCTCTCATGATTAGGTTTTCTATAATAACAATATATATTTATATTTTTTATTTCTTCTATTGTGTCAATATTACATTTTTCATTATGTGTTCCTGCCTTTTTTACATTTCCAAAACACCATCATTTAAATATACTAATTCTATACATATCCATAGCCAAATACTCCTCGCTTTTACCTGGATGTATTTCCCGTCTTACAGACGCGGAATACCACCTTTATTTAAAATTTAAATGAGTTCTTTTTCTCTGTGGCTCAGCTAACACATTCTTTCTCTCAGTGTACATGTGATTTATATGTATTAACATTATGAGTAATAACAAAATTTAATCTCTCTTGCTTATGACTTTACGAGGCAATTTTCATTTTTTGAGTGCCTTCTTGTGTTCTACTAATGGGTTCACAGCGATAACTATCTCCTTATCTTATTATTTACATGTACTCTCTTTAGCTTGTTAGGAAATCATAATTTGTTTTCAACTTCCTCTAACAATCTTAATTTAATCAATTACAAACATTGGTCTTTCCAGTGCTCTTTTTAACAATATTATGAGTGTACTTTATTCAATTTGGGTATGGATGGGGTTATCACTTATTTTAATGTCATCAAGTTTTTTCACAATCTCTTGCTTTTATGAAATCTCCGTCAACCAACTCAGAATAGTGCCCGGGTCAATATCAATTATGTATACTTTAAAATAACTTTCTGTTCTATTACACGTATCTTTCTTTAATTGTATCTAATTATTAATGTATCTTTTTCAGTTTTCTGTCCATTTTCTATTTTTATTAATAAGATGACATTAAAATTACTTCTAGTGGTCTCGCTGCTAAACCATCCTTAAATATGGTTAGGTCTATTTTAAGTTTTTTTCCTTTTTCTTCAGATACCTCTCTCCATATCTTTTAACTTGAATAAGTATTTCTTTCAAAAGATTCTCTCTACTTTTTTACTACTATAAATTTATGATTATTATTAAAATTCATATTTTCTTTGTTCATTTTGTTACTCCTTTTTCTTTTACTATCTATCAGTTCCTTTATCATGTCGGTTAGTTTATCCATTGTTATTTTTATTAAATTTACTTTATCTAGTATCTCCAAAGAACTTCTCTTTGTACTATGTTGTTTGATTTTTATTTATTAGTTTAAGGTGTCGTTAATTTGGATTATAAGAATGGAATACAACGTCACTAGAGATCTCAGCGCCATATTGATTCGTAGCAGCAGTCTGTCACTCTCTGGCACAATTGCGTTGTCGAAGATATTCACTTGATGTTGGGAGTTAGGATCTTCGGCCGAGGTTGCTATGTGCCTATCTCTGTCCTTACTCTGGATCTAGAAGTATCAGTATGCGTGTCACTCAATAAATTAATGGAAAATAGGAACGGGTGCGATCACCTTACAGTTTCATTCTCTTCTATTGGGTGATTCATTGATTTTCATATTAATATGTATGTGCCATGACAGTGTTAAATTTTAACTTCCTCTTTCTATGTGTATTCGAGTATCTCTGAGTTACTTTTTTGTACTTTTATGAGTGTTTAATGATTGTATCGTCTCTGTATTCTGAGTGATCAGTGTGATAAGGTATCTTTTCCTCACTGCTGTGTGAGAAATCTCCACAACTATTTGTTCTCTTTGGTTGTTTAAAACCACATTAAATATCAGCTGTCTTAATATTATATTTAACTGATAAGTGCAACTTTCGTAGTTCTTGCCTCTCGCTCAGCAGCGGTCGATTTCGCAAACGTGCTCGACGTTCTATATACTATCATTACGCTTCGGAAGTGTTGTGCTATAAGCGAAAGTTCGGAGATAATGAGTACAGCTCTGTTCTAGATGTTTCATATTCGTATAAATATAAATAAATTATCGAAAATCATTCAAACTCAGTGTATGATAAAATATATTTACTTCATCCCTTTTATATCGCGTCCTATCGAATGAATTTCAGCGTAGAAATTGCATAATATAAAAAGTGTACGGGAACTTGACGACAGAACGACTTAACGATTAATCGTGAATGTCTGACTAGATATAACCAAATATTAACGCTCTCTAACTCATAATTATTGACACAACGCCAATAAATAAAAAATGAGTTATATTATATAAAATACATATTATCTTAATATTATTTATATATTTATAACACCCCACCTGTTGTTCTCGTTTAACTTGTAATCACTAAATTTTTCCAGCGTCTCGTTCTTTGATTGAAATATTTTTAATATCTCTCGAGTTCGTTTTTTCTAACCCCTGACGTCTAAACACGTGAGCATGAGGTAACTCGCTTGAGATGCTTACTTATTAAGAACCAGGAATGATAGATTTTTTGAACCTTATATACTCTAATAAGACAAACAACTCGAAATCTTTATAATTATTATATTTGTATTTCGAGCTCGCTATTATCAAGCAAGTTAAAAATTTATGAAGTGTGTAATATAAAGTTTTGTAAAAGGTGTTAACACATACAGCCATTCGCATTTGCGAGTATTAAAAATAAATTGCGGTGTTAGTCTCAACCTGTTCGCCTTTTTGAAATACTGTAATTCTATGATATTTTTATTAATATCGAATAAGTTTAGACCTTGTCAACTTAATGCTAAAAATATATAATAATACGTAAAAAAATAAAAAATTCTAAATTATTTAAAATTAAGTCATTTATTTTTGTATTCATTATTAACATTATATTATTATATTTATTATTTTATATTTGTACTCTGTATGATTAGAGAATAAGAGATTAATAAATGTGAACTCGATAAATATTAAATTAATAATAAAAAATATAATATTTATATCATAGATCTATTAAATTGGTTTAATTATAGAGGACTGATGATATATACTGATCGGGCATCTACGAATCTATTTGAAATAAACTTTATGCTGAAGTCGATGTGTCTCAGTGAACTTAGGAAACTAGACGAATATTTATATAGTAAGAGTATATTAGTTGTAGGACGTTATAAATTTACTATGTCATGAATGGACTACGCTGACTCAATGTAATCGGAAGTCCTCTCGCATAGACAATTTACGCTACGTAAGATGAACTCTTATCAAATATGCGAGTCGTAATCATGTAACGGTGGGACTTAAAGTAGTAATGTCACATTTATCTGAAATATAGTCATACTTTTCGTCGGTTTTCGGAGCGCGTATTTAAAGTACTGCGTGGTATCTAGTATATCAATCTCGGATTAATAGGTACGCTTTGATAAAAGTAATTTTTCTAATTGCTCGTGTGCTATAAAGTGAGCGAGAGCGCTTGAACCAACTACTCCTTCCTCCTCTGGATCATCAATTCATTCCTGATATGCGTTGGGTGTTGTTAAATATGCAGGAGAGCCTATAGAGTTTTTAAGATGTAAGATCTTCTGAGACTGTATATCGGCCTCAAGGCCTTCTTGCTTTCTGTTCGTTGCTTCTTACGCTAATTTTGAACTCAGAGAGATGAATCAACTGGCGTGCTCGCTCTATACACCAAGCGTTGACAGTCTCTGCATGTGAATATTTCGGTTTGATCCCTCCAGGTGTCCTCAATATTATATTACTATATACGGTGGGCTTCTAAAGGTTTTTCGTTATAATGCAATCGGCTCTGTAGCCGAGAAAAAATACTTTCATTCCTGAGACAAGCGAAAGAATAGTAGGAGTTTTATTTTATCGTTCTCTGGTTAAATCCTTTAAACTCGCCCACACACATATCCCAGCTCGAGTTGTCCAGTATATCACATTTTCGATAAATTTTATGTCTCTTTCTTTTTATTCTGCATTTCGCAATCCGTTTACTGCACGTAAACTCCTAGAATTTTATTCGCGTTCGTAATCACTATAATATATACTCTACTTGCTATCTGTGATATGAGTATACATACTGAATTCCAACGGTAGAGTGAAGCCCTATTTCAATTTTTGAGTCACTCGCACACTAACTCACCTTACTTAGTTAGTTTCCGTGTCATCTCCGAGCTCATGGTAGCCTTTAGCATGAAGCAGATAGTTACGATCTAGAAATTGTCTTCTCAGATCGGTGAAAAACATCTCATGTTCTACTATACATCTTCGAAGAAACGCATATAAAAATTTGAAATGACAGAACGCTTTTGCATCAATAATCTAACATTATGGTGTATAATTCGTCTCATAATATTAGAAGTATTAGCTATTCACTCTCAATAAAAAATCTTATATAAAGTAACGAATTATCAGAGTATTTATATTTTATCTAAATATTTAAAGAATATTTAATTGAATAAAAAATTTTGATTTTATTGTTATTATTTAGCACTTAATAAAAATATATATATCAAATAACATAAATTATATATTTCAATTTCTTATAACAAACAAAAATATAAATCGTGAAATATCCACTCCCAAAAAATCGACACAATCATACTGTGAGATCACACTCCGCAGGTGACAAAGAATAACAAATCTATCATACGCGCTCAGAACACAACCACCATATAGATATAATGAAAAACAGTGAACCGAACCTTATATTCTCTCAGATATACGACCCAATTACGAGAGAAATTGTGTGAACCGATTTTGAGGATTAATCTAATAACAAAATACGAAAGGTGTGAGCACTGTGAATAGTCTAACCTTAAAATACGACAATGGCGTGAATAATCTTAGCGTATAATTTAATAACGACAAAACTGGGCCAGTAAAATAAATATTATTAGTTAGCAATAAAAATATAAGGACATAGCTCGAGTAAAAATATAGCACAAGAGACTTCTGAAGAAAGTAAGAGAAAGAGAGAATATTTTGTAAACTTAACTTTGACTTTAAAATATTTTTTTCTACTTTGAAAATAATTCATGCCTGATCATGGTCATTTTGAGAGAAAAAAGTAGAATGAATTTTCAATACTATTATGATACAATTTTTGCTTTTTAGACTATTTCATATTTTTTTTATCGTTGTATAAAATGAAATTTGGCCAAATAATACCCTATACAATTAATATTAGGGATTTGATAGTTTTTAATTTCCTTTAAATAATAGGAATTAGTTATTATTATTATTCGAAGAAAAAAATATTGATTTGAATAATTATATTATATTTAATAATATTCTTTTGTGAAATCAACATACCTATAAATTTTAAGATGTGAGGATATAGATAATTATAATTAACATGTAATTAAATTTCAGTTTCTCATCTATTGCTGTTATTAAGAAACTTTCTTCAAGTTGGTTACCATTCCGTACTGTACTTTTAAGAAATTCTATCTTATCTATTTTTCTTCCTGATTAGTTTATATCTTAAATTATGAATATATTATTTAATATATACTCATAATTATAAATTATAATAGTTAATAATTATAATAATAATATTTAAGTTAATCATATAAATATATTATTATATTATTACACATTTTGTAAGATTATTAATAATAAAATATGATAATTAATTATTATTATAAATTTTATAGTATTATTAACTTAATAATAAATTTATATAATATTTATATAATATAAATTTTTATAGATAGAGATTTTCATTTTTATGATAATCAATAATTTTAATAAAAATTTCAAAATTTGGTAAAAATATTAATATATATGAATTAGAATAGAATGAGGAGGTTAGGAAATATGATAAATATAGAACTCAGATAGAAGATCCCGTTTGTGACTGTTTTGATATATTTTACTTCAAATCAGATAAAGTCATTATTCGTTTCGTGTGTTTCAGGTTTCTGTTGCTTGAACGAAAAAAGTTTTCTCGACGTTTTCATTATTTCACCAATCACAGAGTTTTACAATCACTCTCTTTGTTTGCGCTTTCCAGCGATGATCGTCCTGTTGCGTGGCCTCCTTCGCGTCCCCATCAGACGGGACTAACGAGATGAGATTTTCACTTACCGTCCCTGGGATTTTGTAAAGGTGTGGATTATAAATAAAAACCTTGCAAATGATTCCTCTGATGTTTATTCTAGGACTCGCCTGATTGAAACCAGATTTCTGTGATATTCGTGAAATACTATCGCCTCCATTTTTTGTTTAAAAGAGAAAAAATTATGTATAACACAACCAATTTTTTGGAAAGAAAGACGCACTTTCAAAATGAAGTATGACAATGAGAAATTGATAACAAACAGAATATATATATATAAAGATAATAAAAAAATTTACAAAAAAAGAAGTAGATAAAATATCAAAATTACCTTTAAAATATTCAAAAATTTTTATTTAAAATGATTAGCGAGATTATGTTTAGGCATAAAATAATTTTACCTTATTTCCTCTCATGATTGATATATCCAGTGTATCGATATATTAGTCCTATTCTAATTTTTTAATATTTTTTATCTTGCTCAATTAATTTAAGAAAGACGTATGTAAAAGAATCCAGGGCGCTTCGATTAAGGTAAAGCAGGTTAAAAGCCTCGATGCCTCTTTTTTCTCACCTACTAAACGATCTTTTCCCCCTACCCACTCATCAGAACTTATAGAGACGTATTCATACGCCCTCTTTCAGGGTGCGTTGCTCGAATTATCATTTATGGTAAAGTAGACATATCTGGAGATGGTCAGTGATCAAATTAAAGCTTAATGGCTAGCGAGTAGTCGACACATGCCTCCTCATTTCCGTCTGCGAGAGGAGTATCGCTCGGCCGCCTAAGACCACGAAATCTGTGCCTCGCTAAAAAATCAAGCAGGAAACGCATCTGGTGATAATACAGAGTCAATCTATTGTGGTGTGCAAGAAATCGTATCTGGAATATGGCGCCTTATCCTATAATGTAAAATCGGAGGATAGATATTCGTTATACCGTCTGGTTAATTTTTAGAAGTTCTCTCTAGGTATGCGCCTCTTCGTGCTGGAGCTAAAAACCGCGAAGTGGACATCGTTGATCCTTTTTCCGTCAAAACCTTCTTCTCGGATCAGAAAAAACGCTAGTACCGGAGTTTTATTCCATTTTTCTAAACTTCGATTCTTTGTTGTTCTTTATCTCTTCTTTCATTGTTTCATTCTTATCGACGTGTACAGCAAACCCATATCGTAGACCAATATTAATTTTTTTCTAAAATGCACGATCTGCCGCGTTGACTTTATTAATTAACACTCACTCTGTTTCAAACATCAGGGAGGTTTGTGACGTGACTCTATCTATCGCTTATCGTTCGCTTGTTGATTTTTAGTCGGAGCAACTTCGTATACTCCCACAATATAATAGATCGTCTGGGCTCAAAACTAAGCAGCTTGCGAGTTAGTAACCATTTTATCCTTCACCACTATCCTTCTATCTTATGCAAAGTTCTATCTTTCTAAGTGATTATAATTTTTCTTTCCTTTCGTTTTCACCGATTTATTTTGATAAAAAGTGGAAGTATGAAACGTATTTTCATTTTTCGCAATGTGACAGATCGCAAAAGTTTTTCTTTGACACTGTTTGAGTCTTTTAAAATAAGAGATTTATATTCGAGAGATTTTTAAGACGAACGATATACATTATCCACCTCATTTTTATTGTAAATAGTTTTTAGGAAATAAGTTGATCAGACGCCCGATTTATACCACGGAAGGGATCCGGTTGATTTCCGCAATTTAAACAAGGACATATTTCGAGCCAATCCTTCTTAATTACTAAATCTTTAGATGTATGTAATATATTTATTAATTTTCTCATTTCTTCTGTATTTTATATTAACAATTGTTATTTTTACCTGCGATTTCAAGTGTGTTTTCCGATGATTTGCGGGTACAATTCAGAGCGCCTTGGTTCCATTATATAATCTCGTTTCTGCATCGCCTATATTTTATGGAGTAAAATATTTAATTAATGTTTTATGTTCTATGAGACTCGAATATATTTTTTTCTCAATTTGACTACTATCCTTTCGACATTAAAAAAAATATAATTACTTTTTTCACTAACAATAAAGAATATTTATAATTTAAATACCTTATCTTTACTCAGATTATTGTTGCTTTCCTCCAATAAATACATTCAAATAAATGAATATCGAAATTCATCTTTCAGATAGAAATATTTATTAGAATGATGTGTTTTTGTAGGGGAAAACCTTTTATTCCCAAATGACATGATAAACAAAAAAATATGTGATTTACAGTATCTAGTTTAGTCCTAACGCGGCTAAGTTAACGAGATGAAATATATATTATAGATACCACCTAAAACACCGAAAATAAGTCTCGTTTTCAAAACAAAAAACTCTGGCAGCCATCCAAATAGCCGTGTATATACATCAGATTCTGATTTTTAAATAGGCGGGCATCAGACTGTAGTCCAAATTGATGGAAAAAAAGGACGATACATATAATTGGAAATAGAATATACCTGACATAGACATCGCTTCTGCCGAAATCGTCTACAAATAAAATATAAATAGTCACTTATCAAAGCTACTTATTCTTTCCAGACTTGACAAATTCTGGTACGAAACAAAGTGATTCTACTCCTAATGAAAATTATAAAATACTTTGATATGAGCGAATAAAAATTTCAATCGCACACGGGTTTATTCATATAAAATCTTCGTGTTAAAGTGAATGAGGAAGATAAATTAAATGAGTCAGGTACGGTGAACTGGAGGAAAAAGTGTGTAAGTCATACAACAAATTGATAACCGAGGAATTTGTAAAGGAATCCAGAACGTTACTTTCATGCGACTTAAAAAGCCTTTAAAAAATTTATAAAACTCTAATGATATATCTGATAATTTATTATAAGTACGCGTTAATAAGATAATCAAATCACCTTGAATTTACCGGATATACAAACAATTTGACGAAACTGTCATGTTCTAGTTTGCTAAAAATACGAATAATCTGAACCTAAACATTATTTTAGAGAGGTGTTACGAGAGCGTAAATTAGATATATGAGAGGAAGTCGCATTCAAAAAGAGAAAAGGTGGAGAAATATCAGAAACCCGTCTCGATAGTCATTAAAAAAAAAATAGACAAATATATTATGAAATACTGATCCATAATGAGCCAGATGGTTTCAGTTTCTTATATTGAGAACCGAATGATAAAAGTCGATTCAAGGAATATCTTCTCGAGGCTGAAGGATAGAGTATACCAAAATTATATTTAATTTTAAGAACTGAAAGCTTCTAACCATAGAGAGGAAGAACATTTAATTTCATTATATGACGAAACATAAAAATTATTGCTAGGAAGTATTTGTTACGCGACGCCATAGAAACGCCCTGAAGAGTTTTAAAAATTAGAAAGTAAGATATAACGAAATATCGTAACCTATTTTATTGTAATAGAAACCTCAATAAATGTTCTTTTAAGGCAACTTTCGACAGAAATATTCACCGATCAGTTTTCTCAGGTCAAAATCGTCGATGTAATTCGAATATCCGACTAATGACGATGAAAGTTTGCTCGAGTAAGTTTATAAATATTTAGTGGAACGACGGCGGATTCACGAATAAAAAAAGGTTTTAAGCGACGGATCGTGTAGATAGCATCGGGTTATATATACTCAATAGCAACGACAATAGAGGATAGACGTCTAGCCAACTATATATAAGATGAGCCGACGTAATGATTAGTTAGCGTACTGCCACAACAGCTGGACCGATTAATATAAACGACGACGAACATGGATTTACAGCAACGATAAACCAACCCACCTTCATATTCATCTACCCTGAAATTGATATCGAACGTATTGGAAGATGCGAGGCAAATATTTAGAAAAAAATCAATCAAATAAAAAGTGAAAACATAATCATTAAATAATAATAATCTTCCCACTATATGAGAATCGTATATTTAGGCATGAACTGAGTTAGTAGTCAATTGTCCTTAGAATATTATCAAATATTGGCCTATTAATGATAAGTATAACGATATCGACTTGTCAACGATTTTAGTTTCCAACCGAAAAATAGCAAAGTTGAAAAGTTTTAACTGTTGACGTACCGTTATGATATCGTTTCTTTTCCGTTTACTCTCCATATATCACAATAATATTAGGGAGTGAGCGAAAATAAGTAGAATGGTCAAGTTAAGAAATCTGACACAGAGATATAAAGAGAGGGACCAAAATGAGAATAAAAGTCAGGATTGAAAATAGGAACCGATAAAAAAATAGCGGAAGTGATACGAAAGTAGTATTAAAAATAATTTTCTATTAATCAAAAGTATAACGTTTTTCAAAAATTTTCTCCGCTATCTTAGGAAAATATTTCAAAAAATAGAAAGAAATAATGAAAAATAAGTGGTTCTAAACTAATTAATATTTAAGAATTATTAATAACCAATTGGGTGAATATGTAACCGAGGGAGATATTGGGCCAGAAAACAGACACTAAAAGCGATTCCGATACCTCATTCCTTCGTTACGATGTTTTTTCTAGATCAGGCAGACATATTCAAAAATCCACACGCCTTTCTCCGATATTAAATGTTACCCGTTTTCCTGATCCTCCCTTAGAGGCTGATGAAAGACACCTCGCCGAATATGTTAATAATTACGAAGGTTATGAGAATGTCTCTCGAATGTGAGTGAGAATGTTACGACTTTTTCAATCTAATAATAGAAAAACTTAATCACGCTTGTCACCATTGAATTAATGCTGAATATATAGGACGCATTGGCTCTTCTTTTAAAAACAAAGGTAAGAGAACCCCCCCCCCCCGTGTAAATATCTTCGTATTTATTTGCATACAGTCCTTGAGAATAGAGGATTAATAATTACAAATGTGTATTCTCACTACTGTATCTCGGAAACAGTTTGGAATATAAATTTACATTCTGCTACTGTATAAGTATTTCATTCGCTTTAATTCCAGATATCGTTCATTTGTGACACAAACCAAAAAGCATAAATTTCAGAGGACAGGCTATTTAATACTTTATATTATATATATATATATTATATATATAATATATATATATATATATATATATATAGTAGATATATAATATATAATATATAATATATATATATATTATAATATAAAATATAAATATATATATGATTATATATACATTATATATATACTATATATATATATATATATATACATAATATATATATAATAATTAATATATATATATATATAATATATATAAATATTAATATATTATATAATATATATATATATATAATAATATAGGCCTATAATAGTATATAAATAATATATATAATATATATATATTATATAGTATATATATATATATATATAATATGTATATATTATATATATTATATATTGATA
>JABUQX010014588.1:40000-42500 GCA_015478945.1 Trachelipus rathkii
ATATATATATATATATATATATATATATATATATATATATATATATATATATATATATATATATATATATATATATATATATATATATATATATTTATATATATATATATATATATATATATATATATATATATATATATATATATATATATATATATATATATATATATTTTATATATATATATATATATATATATATATATATATATATATATATATATATATATATATATATATATATATATATATATATGACGACAAGCGTAAATTACGCAACTTCTGACGTCACAGTCAAACGTGACCCATGAAGAGTCGCTGTTATCATATTAGATAATCTTATATATATATATATATATATATATATATATATATATATATATATATATATATATATATATATATATATGTATATGGAAAACACAGGTTAAATGAGCTGATTGGATTGGTGAGTGAACCGTCGTGAAAAGTGTGTTACTTTATAACAACCACCAGTTTGGATAAATTGTCAAAGAAAAATGAATCATGCGATGGCGAAATAATTTGTTGATATAGTCGTCAGTGGTATTTTTCATAGCATGGACAAATGTGCCGTAGTGTGTAAGTAATTTGTTCAGTGATTATCGAACAGATATTATGTGCTTTGCTTTGGTGCCTTATTAAATTGCAAAGGGTTCTCAATCATCTGGTGTAGACGGCTTATAAACCTATCAGATTTCAAGTTTGTAATCGGAGGTAATTGAATAGACCATTGGCTTTGTAATTGCATTATTTGGATCTTCATTTGTTTTGAATGTGCCTTTATAGGTATATTGCAAAAATGACAATATATTTAGTTATTTTGTTAACCTTGTTGTTATCATTGGGCAGGGTGGTAGTGATGTAGGTGTTCGTTATGTTGATGATCATGGTGTATTAGATGGCTATGTTTATGTTGTGTTGTCTGATGTGTAAATAATGAAGTAATTATTTATAGTTGCTGACATATTTGCAATGTCATTAAGTAAAAACGGATGGTTAATGTAATGCCAGGATCTATTTTGCGACGTCGTTGTGGGTATTTACAGGTCGATGTGTGTCAGTACCGGACGGTTGTACCGCTATGATCAAAAATTGGGTTTTTTTAGATCTGTGTCATTATGTGTCTGTGTGTTTTAATTCTTAGTTGCTGATTCTGCTTTGTGAGATATAAAACTCAGGACAATATACTTATTGTTATTTGGATGGGTTAAAACAAAGTTACCATAATTTGTGGTGTTTTTTTTAATTTTATGTATTGTAAAATTAAACACTTCAAAAATAAATATATATATATATATATATATAACACTTATATATATATATATATATATATATATATATATATATATATATATATATATATATATATACTATGTATCGATATTACCAAATATCGATTTTATGTATCGATATAACAAAGTATCGATTTTCGATTTAATATATATAAATCCCTCCTTTTTCTTTTATATTACACTAGATGTATATACATATATATATATAAATATATATATATATTATGTATATATATATATATATATATATATATATATATATATATATATATATTTGTGTGATTGTGTGTTTATATTTGGTGAGTATAGGTGTATGTATGTATCTCTATTTGTGTGTGAGTGTGTAGATGTGCTTGAGTGTGCTTATAAGAGTGCATAATGACAATGAAGAAAAACCGTTGAAATTTGTCATATAAGATAAGAAAGTCCTAATTATTATCTCCAAAACATTTTTGTGAATAGTTCCTTGAGATAGGTTTGCAATACGTTTTCCAACTCATTTGAATAGAGATACTCCGAACATGGATTATTCATTTATTTTATTAGCAAAAACTTTTCTCCCTTTCTCCTCATATATCTCTCTCTCTCTCTCTCTCTCTCTCTCTCTCTCTCTCTCTCTCTCTCTCTCTCTCTCTCTCTTCTCTCTCTCTCTCTCTCTCTCTCTCTCTCTCTCTCTCTCTCTCTCTCTCTCTCTCTCTCTCTCTCCCTAAATGTGTAATCATATATCTATCTAGATGTCCCCTTATCTGTTTATATTTTTATCTATCTATCTATCTATCATATCTATCTATCTATCTATCTATCTATCTATCTATCTATCTATCTATCTATCTATCTATCTATCTATCTATCTATCTATCTCTCGGTTTGGCAAATTTTTATTATATTAAACTTACAATTACTTGCAAGCTTTTTTAAGATTAAGATATACTGATATCGTATAACTAATTATGAAATTACAAGTATCACATATACCACCATATACATATATATATACATATATATATATATATATTTATAACAATATATAAAACTTTAAATACATACAAACACCACACTTTTATATATATATATATATATATATATATATATATATATATACTAATTTATATATATACGTATATATATACTATATATATATATATATATATATATATATACTTAAATGAGATATACTTCACATTAAATGC
>JABUQX010014588.1:47500-67195 GCA_015478945.1 Trachelipus rathkii
AGATTGAGCACTAAGGAAAGTTATTGGGAGAGAAAGATGAGGAGAAGAGACGTATGAAGATGAGACGAGAGACTATGACCTAAAGATAATTATAATTGAGAAATAGAAACGAACATAAATGTGTCTAATTTTTAAGTCTTTCATAATAAGAGACAAGTTTGGAGATAACCTGAAATTAAATCAAGATTATCGCAATAGATAATTATTATAATATAATGAATTTGTTTGAAATTGACATAGATAATAATAATAAGTATGATATATATATGATATAGATGAATGTAATAATAAAATAATAATTACAATCACAATCGACAATATAAGAAAATGAATAGATTTATAGATAACAATAATGCGTTCAGTCTAATTCTGCAAAAAGGATGTTTCAGCTTATGAAAGCGCAGTTACATGATTGATGGTTCAACAAATATTGTTTAAGTAAGGTCGTAGAACTGCCCACTAATACAACTGATGTAACATTAAGATAACATCTCACGTGCTCAGTAAAGCTCGGCTGATCTGAGTGGAAAACTACGATTTAGTTTACCTGTCCTGAGTTTCCAAAATATTAAGAAGTAAGATTAAATAAGAGATCAGGTGAGAATTTTGATGGTGCCTTGCAATCATCGTGATAAATCAAATAATATATGAATCAGATAAGCTGGCCATTAATGGTACATAGTCCAATATTTAATACTTCTAGTTATTGGAACGATGAACCAGATACATCAATAAGAAATACATGGAATTTGAAATTAATAAGGCTCGAAACTAACGATCATCAATAGAATATAATTATAAAGTAGCGTTTAGAATATAGTAATGAAGTTACATAATATTATATATATATATATATATAGAATAAGTGAATTATTAACTTAAAAAAAGTGGATAAATAGAATAATGAATATATGAGTATTCAACATAAAAGTGGATAGGTCTTAATTGATAATGGAAAAAAGTAGATAAGAAATTAAGATAATAATAGAATAATAAGAAGAATAATGCTTTGCCAGTAGAAGAAATTAAATATTAATAGTGACATATAGCGAACAAAAAAATTCTTCACCCCCCCCCAATTCATAGCGAACTCTTAATAAAAAAGAACAAATTAATAATAAAGTATTATTAAAATAATAAGTAAGTAATAATCAATTAATAATAATAATAGATAATCTTAAATATGAATAATAATATTATAATAAGAACAATAATGAAAATATAATAATAAATAATAATACATAAAATAATAATAGCTAATAATAATAAGAATAATACATAATAATAATATAAAATACTAATAATAAGAATAGATAAAATTAATAATAATAGATCAAATAATGAAATAATAATAATAATTATGGTAATAAAGTAATAAAACTAAGATAAAATCAAATTAAATTTCATAATAAACAAAACTAATTATAATATTAAAATATAAATGGGTTACTGGATAATAAATTGAAAATTATATAACCATTGCATAATAATATATACATAATAATAATAGATTGAAATATTTGTTCTGTAGTTGTTAAATTTAATAAAATAAAATAATAACAAGATAAATAATAAAATAATAATAAGAATAATAATAATCAATAATAAGTTAATATGAACAATAAAATAATAATAATAGATATCAATTATCAAAAAAAAGAAATCTATAATAATAATAGGATAATAATGTAATAATAATAAGTAATAAAATAATAATGAATAATAATAATAATAATAATAAAACGATAATAATAATAAAAATAATGATATTAAGTAATTAATTATAATTAATCAAGCAAAATAACTACCGATAATCATGGAGTACCGATAACTATCATTCCCTTACAGTACCTATAGAAACAAAGTCAACTAAAATATTTAAAAAATTTATAATTCATAGAATTATTCACATTAAATTATTATAATTAATATATGATTATTTGGTATTATTAGTGATCTAGTAACCATTGTTAAATGATTTAATATTATAGAAATATAATTACTTATAGAAAATTACCTGTTATTATATCTATTTATTTATCTAAATGAACATAAATCAAAACAGCAATATATAATATATTAGATAATATATGATTAGTTAATGTTATAAATAATAATTATATATATAATTCAATAATGTTAATAACTATACCGAAAAGGAATTATCAATATAAATAGAAAGCTGAACTAAATATATAATAATAAATAATGAGACAATCCTATATATAGTACAATCAATACATTCCATGTATTAATATACGTTATATCAGAGTAAATTGAATAATGAATCAGGTATTATATTATATATCTATATTTTTTTTTATTTTATATATATTTGGTATTCTTTTGAGAAAATAAAGACGATTGAAAATGGGGACAATTACATCCATAATAATATATAAAGAACAAAAAGTAATAAAGAGAAATATAAATATATATAAAAGATGAAAAAGACGATAATCTAGCTATAGAGAGATATACATACTAACATATACTAATAAATATTATTAATATAATTAATTAATTATATATATAATAATATATTATATATTATAAATATATATTAATGAAAAATATTAGATGTAATTATAAAAATTATATATATAATAATTAACTTAATAATAATTATAATAATTAAATATTAAGTATATATAATAAAACAATAAAATATTATTAATAATAATGATAATATATTATGATGATATTATATATATTAAGAGAAATAAATAAATAAATATATAAAGATATTTAGAGTTTTTATATAATCATTAGTTTAATATCTTATCATAATTGCATATCACATAATATGAATAAAGAAATTATAATATGAATATAATTATATGACATAATTATTAATAATAATTTAATAATAATAATATATATTAAATTATAAATTATTATGTTAAATTATAGAAAAATAATAAATAAATGTAACAAAAATTTTGTACCCAGTAAATGAATGAGAACACTACCTTATCAGAGAGTAATTGTTGTCTAAAATTTATCCATTTCAAATGACTTTAAATAGTTCAATAAAAATAAATAAAAAGTAATGTAATAAGAATATAAATGATATAATAAATCATATTATAAAATAAAATAAGAATTACGAATTATATACATAAGATACTATCATAGCCGTAGCTCATTCTACTACCCCAAGACGGGGAAAGGCTCGACAACATGCACTGAAATCAGAAAAGTAGTAAGGAGAATATAAACACAAGTCGATGAAAGGATAAACTACAGCACTACCAGCACCCCTATGTAAAATAACACATATAGTGAGAGTACTACAGTAGCTAGTAGACTAAATTCTCAAACACTAGAGCTTACTAGGAGGATCATGGGACCGTAGAGGCATAATTCAGTATGTATACTCGGCAGTGTGGGTTTCATTCCCTCGTATAGGCTCTATTCAGGTCGGGCACCAGCAGTACCCTACCTACATCGGGTATCACAATAAAAACTCAACCTATGAGAGCCTAGTCACGCGTCCCATGATTATTGATACCAGCTTCTACTATCCTGACATACGGTCACTAGCGTCAGGCAGACTGCTACTAAATTTCTCACATCGCATCCAGGCACTACCTTAACATGTATCAATACGGGAATCACTTGTATAGAGCTGCGAGCATGTCGAGTTCTCAGCGGACACTCACGCACTCATATACCTGCTAGTCAAGCGCCCTAGGATTTAACCAACGACATATCAATACAATGAAACTACGCCGTCTATCGCACGTGACAGTACTTCATCTAACGTAATCTTTCTATCTATTGCTCACTTTTTACTCTGCTTCTCAGCAATCGGCACACAAATCGCCTAACTGATTCCTTCTTCCACCTTAATTCATACTTCTGTCTCTCTACACCATACAACAACCGCTCTCTGTCACATACGCCTGTCTCGACTAAACGCTGATATCACATCTGAAGTTAGCATTCGCATGTCTCCAATCCATGTTCTGTATTTTATAAGTATATCTAATATCTTGGTACAAATGATTGCTATATGACCAATCAGGACGTTTGCATCGGGGAGAGAAGAGAAAACCACGATAAACTGTGACGAGCACGACACTCTTCGAAATATTAAAAAGCTCGTTATGAAAATATTTGCTAACGGTAATGAGGACAGCTTAGTTGCATTATAACAATCATAGTTCACACGTATCGGAAGCTTATAATTGTCCGCCACTATCTCTATCGCATATGAGAGCCATCTACTACTCAACATACCTACCTTTGACACTTGACAATTCAATGCAATCGAGTTCACTATGTTACATGCCACACTCACCCAAATTGCTTAAGAGTAGTGAAATACTTCTAGTGAAACATGAGGATCCAATTGACTCACGTGAGTCATCATCTGAGAGAGAGAGTTAATAATAATAGTGCACTTCATACACCGCGAGGATGACGTCCGATCCACACCAATCACACCCGATCTCAGCTCCCTAAACGTTAAACTATTCAAATACGTACTATCACAATTAAATAGATCGGTGTACGAACACCCTTACTTCAACAGCTAGGGAGGATCACACACTGCTCCTGCCAATAATCCCTCGAATAAATCTAGATTTAGCTCGCACCAACACTCGTCTGCAGCAGTAGGCACGCGATTAAGAGACATAATCATCTCATCCAGAATTAATAGATGGATAACTGAGATATTGCAGCCTCTCCTCACTTCCCAACATTACATCATAATCTCATAAGGACACCTTGGGTCCCTCAACAGACATTTGTTAACCACCTCCTAATTCTTTCAACGAGCCCATCTCGTTAGTTATGTCTAATGGTTATGTGGTGTAAGGTAAACAAGAATCATAACACATTCCTTACAAGAGGTACATTACACACTACTGCGCGACTTAACTATAAACTACCTTATCACTATCACTGGATAGTTTATTCATTAATAATCACCCTTACATATCACTATCACTACATAGCATATTTAGATCCATTCTCAGAAGACCTAGTGCCGACACAATTGAATAGTAGTAACATCCTGAATATATAGTCACCTAATAACCTATAGCCATGAAGCAGGCTTCTACCTATTAATACTTACATGCATATATTAAGTCTCTACTGTGCATAGATCCACAAATAAACCTATAAATAGATTTACAATTATATTTCTATCTACGTCTCATTATTCTCTAACTCTATATTATTTATGTCATATTAATATTATATATAATTGTGACCATCACCATCACTCGTATTGCTCAGATGCCTAAATGCAACCTGATTCTGGCTCCAAACAATGTAGGTCCTCTGCGCGCCTCCACTGTCTGTTGGTCACCCACGACGGCCGCACTCTTCTGGACAAAATACCTAGTATAAAAAACTTTTAAGAATTATAATAAGAATGCATATATCTCTATTTTCATTTAAAACATTTATTTATATTTTTTTTGAAACGCAAGATAATAATCGTATATCACCTATAGAAAGCTTTAAAATACAAATAAGATAATAAAATAAAATAATAATTAATAAAAAAATAATATATCTTTATAAAAGATAGACAGATAAGAGATAATAAAATAATAATAATCGGTAGATTTGATCAATTAACTAATAAATAAATTACACTATATAATGGCGAATAATATATGAGTTCTATACAACACAGTTGCAATATCTAATTGTATTGTCACTGTTAGTTCGATATGTTGTCCCAGCCTCAGTTTGCAAAGTAAGAGATGTGCGAAATTATTCTTTGCAAACCTTGAACGAGACCTTATAATAGAAGCAGGAAATAAATAACTGAAAGTTTTTATCTATTCAAAGTTTATTTCTGCTCGGAATTCGATGCAACAAACACTAAAAGAAAAACACACAACACAACAACCAGACAAACAAACATTAACATGAACAAACAACAACAACAACAACCAACAACACTAACACAACGATAAGGCCACAAACACATACAACTTGGAACTGTAAAGATAAAAATCAGAGTGAAAACACACAAATCATCTAAAGTAAAAATTAATTAAAACTACATTATACTACCTAATGATATCCTGCTCTGATATGAGAGTCTTAATATACTACTACACTACTACTCACTCCGAGCACTGACTGACTCACTGTACTAGTAACCTACTGCACTCACTACTCACATACTACTACTCGTCTTCGATGATTGCAAGAAGAACAGAGAGAAGAACGAAGAAAAGAAGAAGAAGAAGAAGTAGAAGAACAGGATACACAGAACTACAGATATACAGAACTAACAGAACACCGGAGACTAGCTAAGACTTGTAAACAGTCCCTACTGCAACCACCCGCAAGAGGGTAAGAGTAGGTCCACGCCAGCTCTGATAGAACGTGTATACCTCGATGTAAACCTGCTAACAACGTATGAAATACCAGAAACTGTTCATAGGACAAAATAATTACATGTAGTGATGATGCTATAGATGTCAGCCGAGTGGCTAGTAATGCTAAATAACTCTCTAAGTGGGTGGAAACATCAAAGAGTTAGTGAACAATATAAGAGACACGATATGGAGTGGTATGGATCCACTGCGCTGAGGAAACGCTTAGAAATAGACCCTCTAGAGGTGGATCGACGAGAAAAGATGTGTAAAGTACAAATAGTTATGATAGTGTCGATCGAGATGATGTCACTGCTAGGAAAAACGTACTCACGAAACTAATCGCACGGCTAGCGCGGTGAACACAAAGCGTATCTTAAGCAAGGAAAGATGATCAGTAGTGATCAATGCGCGCCACCGTCGTACTTGGAGCGCTAAGTAAACAGCGTAAACACACTTGACAGAGTAAATTACTCTACCAGGGGTAAACGTTCACTTGTACGTTAATATTATGTTTCGGTGACCCAAATCTTTGAAATATGAACTGTAACATTATCAAATTATCCAACAGTCGGTTTGAATTCTCAACTATCCTAGATTCATGCGTTTTAGGATAAAGTATCAAGGATCGGTATGGGCAAGTTCATAGACCAAATTCCATAAGTGTTTATCTAACATGTTTTTTTTGATATATCAATGCGAGACTTACCACCACTTCAAAGTCGGTACACTGATTTCATAAGAAAGACTGAGTATCCAACTTCTCACTCACATCGTTAGGTGAATGAACATTTCTTGCTATTGTGTTTTGAAATCGTCTTATGAAAAGGTTTATGCCCACTATTCCTCGTGTTACTCGTGAACATCATATTAAAAGAACTGCTTAACGTAGGTATTATTACAATATTTAGTGTAGTATTTTTTGAAGACATGTGTCATATATCCTTCCGGTCCCTCAAAGAAGAGGAAAACACCATAGAGTATAGAAGACACGAAGAAAGACAGCTACAAAGAAAACAAAGTCATGATAGTAAGATAGAGAGAGAGACACGAAGAAGATAGGATAGAGAGAAATTTCCCCTTTTTTGCTGATAAGAGTAATAAGCAGCAAAGCAGCGAGAGAGAATGAGAAGAAGAGGTTAGCTATCACCACGATGAGTAAGACAGAGAATAGACTAGCATCTTAGCATTAATGACAGTGAGGATGTAACACGAAGTCAAACGAGTCTGCATAGAAGAGAAAGTAAGTATGGACTCCACAGAAGCACTTCTCGACAGTAAGAGAAGAAGAAGAAGACAGAAGCAAAGAAAGGCATCCAGATAGTTATAAAGAGAAGCGAGTTAAGATCGTACAGCGAAGCAGTACAAGAGAGCTTCTGAGGATTCACATAGAAAAGAGAAGCACAAAAAAAGAAATCAGAAAGAAGAGAGATAGGAAAAAGAAGGTCGAACATAAAGGAAATTAGTAGTGATGAACGAGATGAGGACGGAACGGAATGAGATGACGCACCTAGGAGCAAAGATATGCGAGAAGAGGTAAAGATCTACATAGTTGTGGGACCGAGAGCATAGTAGTCTACTGAAATAATATATACTTAACTATGTACGTTACTACGTATAAGATAGACAGAAAATTTCAGAAATACTATCACACTATTAGGCATCAATATGACATACAGTCGAAATTCACTAGAATATCAGTAAACGTGCATAATTCATGTTCATATAAATTACACGTAAATTATAATATTATTAATTAAATAAAAAAATAACATATATATAAAGATTGAGAGTACATAGAGATAATAATAGAAAAGTATATAATAATAATTAAGGGATAGGATAGAATAGACTCACCTAACCATTCTATGATGTATAACCTTACAGTTTGTATTAAAGGTCAGGTCTGAGCTTCAGGTTCTATGTAATGTTTAAGTTCGTAGTTCCAGAAGTACACGTAGTGAGATATCGTAGTATGTAATGTATGTTAGTTGCTATATGATAGTAAGGCCGCCTATGTCATACGTATATATAAAAGAGATGGTTAAAATTTATTTCAGTTATGACTATTATTGAGTTGACTAAAAATTATAAATTCAAATATATGATCAAATGAATCTGTTCGGTCTGTATAAACTTATTTATTCCTCCACATATGGGAATCACAAATCCAAATAGAGGCCTTCAACAGTGTTTCGCTACTCCGACGTAAGGCCAGAGACACGATCTCGAGGTGGAAAACCTTGCTAAGTGAGTTCGATCTCTATTACGCTAACTTTCTTCCGGCGATCGCTTCTCGATGTCGTTATGACATCCACTGCTGAGTGTCAACTGTGAGCGTCCATTAAGAACTTCCCGACCGAGCAGTCACAGTCATCATAAATAGATATGCCAAGTTTAAACTATATAGTAATATAATAATATATATGAAATAGATATACGTGATTGAGGTTATTATGAACTACTAGTACGTCTATTAAAGATAGTATAATGAATATACGTACCTGAATACAATATACATAATATTTAAGATTGGGATGTTATTGTATTTAATTATATTGTACGAAATAATTGTATATTGTATATATGATATATTGACTATTTGGTATTTTATGGAAGAACTTTAATTATTTAATTTAAATTCATTCATTATTATTAATTATTTAACTTAAGTTGAATCTATCTTATATATATACGATTATACTTCAGTTACTGAGGCCGATATATAGTGTATCTTGTCTTAAGGGAGATATAAGCTTGTGAGAACGTATAAAGAAAATATAGTAAATAATTGATAAATGTGGGTTGATTACCTTTATAGGTAGATATTTATTTTACATGTCGATTTGTTGAGTTAACTATTATAAAAAGAAGATCTTATGTTTTGTGTTGACAGATCTTGAGCTTTTCAAATAAGTTTCGATTTGGTATACACAGTTGTTATTCTATTTTTTTTATTCGGTTATATATAATATAATTTTATCCTTGCATTGTATAGATTCGTTAGGATTGCATTGTATTGTTTCAGAGTGTTTGAGAAAAAGAGTGTCGAGTTGACGAATTGAGTTTTAAGAAGAGAATTAGTTATGTTGAAGTATTGCGAGAAGAGTATTGTAATATAGAGTAGAGTTATTTAGAGTATATATTTGAGTTTCTGCATTCTGATCAACATAGTGAAGTGGAAATGATTGAGTACTAGTGATTGGTGCAATGAGTTTCTTTGTCATGCCAAAATATGTATGATATTGAGAACAATTAGTATTGGACTGTCCCGTCTATTATATATAAACATCTATTTGCTAATCTCCTTTAGTAACAACAGATGTAAAATTAATTTATTTATCGATTTATTGGAGCTGTTAGTGGTGAAGAAGATGGTATAATTGTGAGACTGTTATAAAGATTTCTGTAGTGATATGAGATACTTGGAGTTAGAAGGAGTAGACTTAACCTTAAAACTATTATTACGATTAAGATTTCATTAGTAATACTCGTGATTGAACACGAAAGAAACCTAAATCGAGTTACATTTAAATTCTGTAGATAGAGTAATTAGACTTACATTCATTCTTATATCCAATAATTACACATATTAAGTTCATTAAAATAATATGAGGAGTTATTACTATTGTTGCTATTAATTATATTATTATTTAATATTAAATATTATTTTTATAATTAATTTTATATCATATTAAATTTCTAGTGTTTGATATATATACTATATATATATTATAATTACATAAATTATATTACTAATCATGATTTTTTTAAATCATATTGTAATCGTTAATTTTAATTTTATTAATGTTTTAATATATTATATAATGTTTTTTAGTATTTTATATAGAAGTAAATCGAATTATTATGTAATTATTTATGTCATTTACATATAAGTGCCTAGCCTATATAGTTATTAAAATATTAAGGTGGAGTGAGTTGGGGAAGTTGATTTCGATAGTGTGAAGTGAGGGGAATAGGAACGTGTGTAGTTAGAGCTGATTAGGTGCTAGGAGCAGATAAAATATTGAAGGCTATAGTGACGTAGTACTTAAGAGTTAGGTGTGTTAGATAGAGTAGGTAAAGTGAGCAACTGGCATCTTAATAAATGTGAAGGAAGTGTAAGTGTTATGGTTTTATGTGAGGGTTTTGGGTTACGACGGGAGTTAGCAGACACAAGTTAGGTTAGGCTATAGCGGTTCGGTGACGTTCGGGTAAGTCCTTTCTCAGGGTTACGGCTAGGTTAGGTAACCTTAGGTTTAGGTAAGCTGTTGTGGTTTAGGAGTTTTGTTATGGTTAGGAGGTTTCCGGGTTTCTGTCTGTTATTATTTCCGTATTTATATCGTGCTCTAATCACGTTCTGATAAGTAGATTATGACGAAAATTAAGTAAAATCAGGAGTGTAGTGGAGAGATTCGTGGCAATGCCCGAGCAAGATAAGGAGGAGAAAAAGGAGAAGTGTAACTGAAGATAGTATGAAAACGTTATTTCTGAAACGGAAAGGTCAAACAATAAAGAGACATGAGCTCGTGTCAGACAACATCGGGTGTTGATATCATGGTATGGAATTTGGTAGGTTGGACAATAAGGGAAGTTGTTTATGACTTGAATTCTGACCGAAAGTGCTAACAATACTTACTCGATTCCCTAAGACAAGTGCTTAGATGGATAGAAAACTGGTAATAAGCAACGCGGATAGGTTCGAGACTGGCGTGACGTTAAGCATCAGAAAAATGAGAATATTCTTAGTCAGGGAAATGAACAGTAGATCATTTGCACGCTAAGATCGACGTTAAACCATGAGTCATAACATTTGATTTGTCAACGGCCACAGAAATCAGAAGCACAACACAACGAAGGATGAATCGCTGGTCCTTTAAATGAAAAAAAAGAAAATCACAGTGAGTTGCTGAGAAAAAAGATGAATCGTAATTTATGTAATTGTAGGAGGAAGGAAAAAAGGGAAAGGGAAAAAGATTAATCAGTATGATATATATGTAATGGATAAATTATGTTTATACGTAACAATGATAATAACTATATGTTATATATATATACTTAGGATATTATATATATAATTATATACATATGTGAGATAGATATATCTATATATATAGAAGTGTAATGGAAAGATATATAGTATATATAAATATAGTATTTATATGCAATTTTATAAAAAAAGAATAAGTATAAATATATATAGGAAGATAAGATCAAGCTTTGCTGAAAGCTAGTCAGAAAAAACAAGCTGAGCACCCCGGTTTAATGTTATTTTTAATGCGTGTCTAAAATAGAATATGGGTGAGTGAAGATGAGCAGGCATATTGCTTGATGATAGAATCTCATTCATGGTTGAAACTTATGGAGCTAAGGACCGTTATGAATTTTTTGATTCCTGTAAATAAGACGCCTCATAGTAGGGTGCTCTAGTTATCGTAGAGTATAATAATAAATATATAATATATAATTAATAATTGATAATTATATTATGTATTATATGTATATAATATAAAATTATAAACTATGGATAGTATATTTATAATATTATATATTAGTATTAATATATAGGTATATATCCTATTACCTATATAGTAATTATATATATATATATTTATATAGTATGTATAGTTAAAAATATATATAGGTAGATATATAATATAGTTATGATAATAATATATTAGTAAGTATATATAATTATATAATAAAACAGCTTCACACCTATAATTCTATCTATTAAAGTGTATTTTTATCTTAGAATTAAGTATATATTAAGTGAATATAGTATGTCTTGCGACGTACTAAGTTAAATGATATAGGTTAGTATAGTATATATGATATAGTTAGCTTAATACTATAGATATAAATAGATAGGAATATTGAGAGTAATGGCAAATGAAAAATATTATAGAAATCTTCATATATTTGATATATGATACTAAGATAATAAAATATGTAGATAGACGCGTTATTATATTAAACATACGGTTACTCAGATAATTATATACTATATGGATAATAGATGCGGGATAGATGTTGATTAAACATAAATAATAAGTGATGAAAGAAACTAGAATAATATTAATAATTATATTTAATAGTAGCAATATTGGTATATATATGTATAAGATATTATAATAAATAATAATATTAACTTATATGAAATATATATATTATATAGTTAATATAATATATATATTTATAGTAATATATATCATAAGAATTATCAGTGATAGTAGGAGTATTAATATAGTAGATATAATATATAGATAAATGTATATATATATATGATATTTATGGTCAATTCTATCCTGAGTCCTGTACATTGGCTCAAAAAAAAAATACTTAATCAATTTCGTTTTGATGAAAGTTTACTATCCGTAATTCTGGAAATTGAGCATTATACAATTCTGTGTGAGTCCCACAGGATAAAAGGCAGTGAGCGCATTGCATCACGACAAGGTAACTCGAGAGAACAAGAGAGGCTGAGCAGGCACGAGTGTGTCCGTACAGTTGAATGAATGTTGTACCTAACGGAACAACCAGAATGTCAACAGAGCGAGCCACACGATGAAGGTCGAGGAAAAGAGAAGCCAAGGTGCAGAAAGGGCGATTAAGACGGGTGTAGTGAACACATACTTGCTCTTAGGTGAGAGTATGTTCTGCAAAAGGTAATCGCCTGTGTGCACAGAACAGGAACAATGAATGCCGGGCGAGAAGAGCATGCAGATAGGCGGGTGCGAGTAATTAAGACACGAAAGCCTGAGAGACAAGGCGCCATACGAGTTAGCGTGGTGAGTGTTGGAATAAGAACAAGAAGATTAAGGCCGAGAGAAAGCGCGATGGGAAGACTGGAAAGCTGCGGTAGACGAGAGCCCTGTAGAAGTAAAGAGGAAGCATTCCCACGTAAATGCGCCAAAGATTTTGGGCTTAGGATGGAAAAGGACTGGACTCATCTAGCCGAAGTAGTCTGTTCCCTAGACTTAATGGTACTGAATCCGATGGCCCTTCTCACAGGGAAGAGCGTCATATATATCGTATACGAGATTAGACATTATCATTGACTAACACAGTATATCGAGAAATAATAATTATATCAGAATCTCTTGTTGGCCAGTATTATTAATCTCACTATTTGAAATATTATTTATTTTGAATTCATCATTAATAATGGAAATGAATTTATTAGTAGTTACTACTTACGAGTGTGGATTTAAAATGTCATTCCACTGAGTTAAGAATTGTACTTATGAAACATGTTATAGTTTATCTGAGGTCATACCCAATATCACATACCTAGGTTCAACTCAGAGGTTCATGAGAGTATGAAGCAAGCTCGCATCAACTTGTAGTATATTGAGTATATTAGGATGCTAGTGGGCTAGTCATCAAGCATATCACGTGGCTTCGCTAGGGAGTCGAACTTGTTGATTCGCGAAAGAGCCTATACTTGATACAGAAGAGCATCGCACGACCACTGCCAAACCTAGAATATATTCACGAGCGAATATGCTAACAATGATATCAGATCTTGTGAGTCATGAATTAACAGTGAGTATATTTACAATATAATTCAAAATTATTTTTCAACTAGTCAAATCACTGATTGAAACATTAATATAACTAAAGTAGCCATGTCACTTTACATCAAATATAAGTAAATATTATATATAGAGCTTAATATACCGAGCGTATACATAAAAAAATGAAATAACAAATAGAAACATGAATAAGAAATAACAATTTTATATATGTAAAATTACAGATAATGAATAATAATCGAATATAGCAAATTTTAAAACGTGGTGGAAACTCAGTTAATTATTTGGTACCAATACACACATTAGTATATAATCAATCACATAGCTAAAAAAAAGCCTAGTTAAATACAGCCAAGATTAGATTAATGAAGTAAGCTATGAGTAATTTCCATCAATAATGGACGCTATCATAGATTTAGATAAACAAAACTCTAATATACTGATCACAACATTGATAATTAATGATTTGTAAGTCACTCACAATAAAGTATAATAATCACAACGTTCGGAGAGATAAATTCAATAACACTCAGAATCAAAAAAATATTAAATAACATTAACATGACGAATATAATACATCACACAGAGATATCGACACATAATTAGAGGCAATAAGCCTGGTCAAGTCGATAGCAGACATCGGCAAGCCTAATAAAATAACACAACTAAAAGTATAGCGCAAGCACAAATATAATTAGAGAGTAAATATATACAAGTTCATACTATAATCGTGCTGCATACATCAGACAGACATAATCACCTAAACAAAGAATCAATTGATGATACAAATATATAATAGAGAATCAATAATTAGACTCCGATAAATACACACACACTAATAGACGTTAAGAATAACATGTAAATCATTAAGGAGAAAAGATAATAAAGTAAATAATAAAAACAGAATAGGAGAGGAGATAAGTATGTGTTTCATATACATATTAATCTGGGTTGCATTAACACTGACATTGTAACATTTAACTAAAAATATAGGTAACATGTATAATTGAACAAGATAAAACTATAAAATGAAATAGTTATAATAATAAAATAGAATAAAGACAGAGTGATCATTAATATTATAATAAGAGAGTGAAGGACTTAAATAAATATAGAATGTATACAGAGACCTATCATGAATTGATAATATAATAAAAATAAAGCAATATATGATGAATCAAATAAAGTAGAGGAGTGAGATAAATAAACAAATTACGTAGGGAAGATAGAAAAGAGACTAGAGAGAGTAAAGGAGAGAGAAATATAGGGAACGAGCATATTCAGTGCTAGAGTGCAGAAAATCAGTCTGTAAAAGAAAAATGAGAATAATAAAGAGAAATAAGTGCAGAGAAGCAGTGAAAAGAGATGACTGGAGGAATAGAGATAAGGATAGAGAGGTAAGAAGATGAACACGATGAAAATTAAAAGAATCTTTGCATATACTGTATGAGAAAGGAGGTTAGAACAATAAATAGTAAAAGGCAGTAATAGCATGTAGTGGAGACAAACCACTCATTTCTACAGTTAACACGCTATGATATAGTGTTAAATTGTGAACGAAACGATAACACTCTACATTCATGAGGTGTCAGCGAAGGATACAAAATAATAAGCGTTAAGGAAAGTATAGAAATTCGTGTAGTAATAGTAATTGAGAAGAGATGGAGAATAGGAGAACACTTTAAGAGAGAAATATTAAAGAGCAGCTATCAGTAAAGTTGAGCGTATTGATGTTGAATTTCAGAGATTAGATGAGTGAATAATTGATAAAAGTTGAGCGAGAGTGGAAGAGATTATGTTCCGAGTAAAGATATAATAAGGTTATATCTTTTGATGTTCCTTGAGTGCTTGATGGTATATGATTTAACTATCAGAGAATTCTCCATATAAGTACCAACAATTTGATGATATACACACAAACAAATATAATGAACGTATTATAACAGCGTATGCTTCAAATGAAATACGATAATGTAATATATATTGCATTATCTATTTCCTAACAACAAAATGGATTATTTGAGGTAAACTTAGGTATATACTGATTACTATATATATATAATTCCTTACCAGTAGATACATACAAGAAATGAGATAAACAAAAATTATGTAAAATTTATTTCGGTAATTTCATTTATTATTTTTGGGACGAAGGGGTATTGGTGGACAATGAATAATAGAGAAATTAGCACAATATATTAGTAATATAAATATTCATTAGTCTCTTTCCTTGAATTAAAATTCTTAGTAATTAATAGAGGATACAAATAATGATCGTAATGAGTAACTAAGTATATATTAAGAAGCTACCGTCATATACTTGATTTGAGCTTTGTGTTTATTTATCATATAATTTCCTATATAGTATCAGTATACATCAGGCATTGTAAATAAGGGTGTAAGCGGACATAATCAAGAAAGAATAGATATATGGGAGTACAAGATTTAGGTTTGTATACGACTTCAATCAGTTTTTAAAATTTTGTTTTTTTTTTATTGTTTTGTATAAGAATATCCACAAGGTGAAATACGAACACGCAAAGAGGCAGTAATCGGGATCTCTCGCTTACTATAGATACCGGGGGAACGACTAAGAGGTAAGATACGGATTCCCTACCCCTCACGGGAGGGGTTAACTCACCGGAACCGCACGAGCTACTTTGGTATTATATATGGGTTATCATGACGGGACCTGACCGCCCCCCACTAGCCTATATACTGAAGGGATTAGGGAAAAACGTCCCACCCCTGCTGGTCCCACGTACGCTAGAGAAGCCACCTAATTTTTTTATATTTATATTTTATTCTTTAATTTTTAAAATAAATAAATTATATCTATATATTCAGCAATATTATTGATGAAATAAAGCTTATACACGACTTAGATAATCACAAATATGCTATATGGATTGATTTTTCTAGTAAGTTAATGATGTCTGATCTAGAGCAATATTTCTACATTTATGAAAAAATATATATTTATTATATGTTATTTTTATGTATATATATATATAGAGATAGTATTTGTATTACAATTTTGATATAAAATAGTACTTTATGTACGCTGATTTCTAATATGTATATTGGGTTTTTCTGTATAGTGTGCGTACGTTTGGAGATACACTTCCAATATATTATTAAATCTTTACTGACGCCATAACTATTCAATAGTTTATTTTTAAATATATACAGTAAAATATTGTACTATTATTTTATGTAAACCTTAATCTGTCAAGATAGCTGGAAGAGGGAAAATGTTGCCTTCATTTTCGATATACGCTGAGAATGTGTAGGTATTAAAAAAAAAACAAAAAAAAATTTCAAGATCATGTTGATTCTTTAATTTTATTTCTCTGATCATATCATATTAATATAAGATATATATATAATATAATAATAGACATATATAAGAGATTAGTAATAATATAATATTGATTAGTACAGAGATACTAGTGAATGCTTAAAAAGAAATCCCAGATTGTATGTATTTAAATGATGATATCGTGATTTTAAATTATATTATTATAATATATTAAATGATTGGTGACTTTCAAAGGACAAAACTAGTATTCTATTAATATTGTGTACAAACTTTCACATTCTCAAAATAGCATTATCGGTTGTTCGCGCAGTTTCAAAAAACGAGACCTTCAATGCTGAAAATTAATCATTTTCGGAAATATATTTTGGAATATCTTAATATCTCTTAGAACACCCCAATTTGTTTTTATACAAAACTACTAATTATTGTTTTTTTTTTTAAGAGCGTCCACCCACGTTTGTCCCAGACAGCCCCACAAAAAATTAGTAGAACAGTCTCGTATTGTATATAACCTTGTAAATGTTTATGTAAAGAAAAATAAATTTTTATATTTCAGTTGCAAACTTAATGATATTTAATTTTAAACCCCAGGAATTAAAAGTATTTAAAAGTATAAGAAAATATAATATATATAAATATTGAATTTTTGGTCATTCGATGGATAAATTTGCTCCATTTTATCTTCTTTGCAGAATATAAGTTTTCCTGATAAAATTAGAAATATCTTACTGAGATCGCTAATGGTGCATAACAGATAGAGACTACTTTCTGCAAAAAGAACAGGATCGAGTATAAGAACACACCTATAGAGAGAGTGATTTTAACCAGGATAAAGAGACGAAGAAATCAACAAGAGAAATTCATTTGAAGAAACCAAAGAAAATCAAGACTCGAATTTCGCGCCAAAACCGGATGAGTCGAAATTGACACTCACATGAAATGAGGCCTAATGATTTATGAAATTTACGATGAAGTTTACCTATATTGACCACTAATATTGGACGATGTAAACTTAAAAACAATCAAATAAATAAATATTGTTACTATATGAGCAAATAATACAATCCATAGAGCTTATTTATCTAATAAGATATTGTTACTGCCTGCTAGAACTGCATATTTTAATGAAGACTAATTTTCTTTAGTTATAAAGACAATATTGATGTAATCAATATTTATCGATAAAGAAATTCCTTGCACAAGGGCTTGTGATGATTGAACACTCAATATCAGATGAGTGACACAGAGGTACAGTGGAACCTATAAGTTGTTACTTGAGACCGTGAATATTAATCATAAAGAGCATAAAATCTAAATGACCAGAGCTTAAACTACGTATCACACACATTAGAAAAAGTATAATATTAAGAATATGAAAAAGTTATTGCTCATAGCGAGCATTGGAAAATATCTAATTTCTAAATATAATAGAAAATGACGATAATAAACGAGACCTAAAAGATAATATAACACACACCTGCTCAAAAAATATAACTTTTTAAACTAATTATAATTATAAGGTGATACGATGATACAGAAATTGAAGAAATTTATCTTCCTTAACCAAGTGTGAAAAAGTAAGTACTTGTCATTTCATATTTAGCTTATTATTTCTGACTAGTCTTATTGATGTTCATAATCAAAGCAAATTTTAAGAAATGTCAATAGAGTGAGGCGTAGCACACTTTACATAAGCCTAAAATTGTACGAAGGATTAAAATATCGAGATACAATATATTGAATAAAAAATTAGATAGGTTCAAATTTATAATCGAGATAAAAATTGATTAAATCAATAATATATAATTGATAAATAATGATAATCTTTATAAAACTTATACAACAAAAAATTTATTATAGATGATATCAACATACTACTTAACATAATAAACTATAAGTAACTATACTTAACTATTACTTACTTACTAACTAACTTAACTACTACTAACACTTAACACATTAACTACTAGACTACTACTTAACTTACTACTACTAAGAATAAATATATATAAACTATAGAATAATATATAATAATAATAATAATCAAGAATAATAATAATAAAAATAAATAAATAATAATATATATATAATATATATAATAAATAATATTCTAAAAAAAACTATTCTATGTTAGAGAATATTTCTGACATCATATTTAATGGATGTAATGAAATAACTGATTGCATAAGATACGTAATGTTAGCAATATCAATTCTAATGTGTAACCGGAAATTATATTTGATCTGTAAATTTTAAACTGGAATTTATTTTTATATATATAGAATGCTCAATATCAACATATAGAGTAGACTCTCCTATCTAATAGATTTCGGGTTCAATTTTTTACTTAATTTTGTTCTGTTCAAATTCAGCTGAACCATCTTTTGTTTTCAAATTTTACAGATTGGTAAATACTGCTTTAGCATAATGAAAACAATTTGAAGTTGTATGAAAAATTTAAATATTTCAATATAAGAAGAAA
>JABUQX010014589.1:0-5000 GCA_015478945.1 Trachelipus rathkii
TTTGAATTGATTCAATTGAAAAAGAATATTATATATATAATATATATTATATTATAATATTATATAATATATATATATATATATTATATATTATATATGTAAATATATAATATATATATATATATATATATTATATATTACATATATATACTATATTATATATATAGTATATATATAGATAATATATATATAGTAGTTATATGTATAATTTTGGATGGGGCTTATGAGAAGATCAGAGGTGGGTGAGGTAGTAAGGGATAGGTGTTAGAGTAATGGAGAATGAAGAGAGTGGAGGGTGCCCTACTTTTTATATGCGGATGATTTAGTTTTAGTGCTGGCGAATCAAATAGCTTTGAGGGGAGTAGATAGAGAAAGATGTGGCAGGTGTGTAAAGGCAGGGTTTGAAGTAAAGTATAGATAGAGTAGGTTATGGTCTTTGAGTGAGGATAGTTTCTCTGTGTAAAGTTAGGCTTAGATGGTGAGGCAGCTGGAACAAATGTCTGAGTCAAAATATTTAGGATACTTAGGGGTAGATGAAAAGGAGAACGGATAGATGAAGAAGTAGTTATGAAAAGTTGATGATGGAAGAAGATGGATGGTGCCAATTAAATTCTTAGTGGATGCAAAGGGAATAAGAGTCTTGAGGGTGCTAGGGTCTTACATTGACGTATGCGATTACTGTGCTCATGTATAAGTAGTGAGACTGTAAGGGACTATGGTCTGAATAAGAGGTACAGATATAAAGTATAGATATAGAACTTCTGCTGGGCTACACGGCATTTTGATTGGTTGCTCCTGGGTTACAGGAGCAACCAAACCAAAGTCAAGCCACGCCGACAGGGGCAGAAGAGCTTGTTGTATAAATTTACATAAATAAGACGATTGAAAATTTCACTCGCGCCAGACTCGAACATCGACACAGAGTCGCCATTAGACATGTACATGAGGCGCTACCACTAGTCCATTTCTGCCACTCCAGAAAAGAAAGATTGCTCGGAACAGTTTCAAGTCTCCTGCTTCGATATCACTGATTTGAAACGGTACTTATTAAATCCATGGAATGGGTTGGGCTTTTTAACAACCCTACTGGAGGCTCCACAGCATTCTTCTAGTTTGCTCCCGTGTTACAGAAGCAAACCAACCAAAGTCAGGCCACGCCGACATGGGAACATTATTCGCTTGTTGCGATAAATTTACAATAATAAGACGAAAAAAGAATTTCACTCGCGCCAGGACTCGAACCGTCAACAACAGGCGTCGACACGTGTAGACAATGTCCAGGAGAGATCCACCACTAGCCGATCCGACACAACAAAAATAAATTAAGGTATCTCTTTTACAGTTTGTCAAGTTTCCTGCTTCGATATCCCTGCTTTAAAACTCGATACTTATTTAAATCCACTGGAAGGGTGGTTTGACCCCTGCTGGGCTACACGGGCATTCTTCTTAGGGTGCTCCTGCGGTTACAGGAGCAACCGACCAAAATCAAGGAACGCCGACAATGGGCACAACATTGCTTGTTGCGACAGAATTCTGCAATAATTAAGACGAATAACAAATTTCTCACTCGCGCCAGGACTCGAACATCGACAACAGCGTCGCCGTTAGAATGGATACAGGAGGCTCTACCCACTATTGCGATCCGCCTTCCCAGAAAAAGAAGCATCTCGGAATTTTTCAAATTTCTTGCTTCGAATTTATTCACTGCTTTAGAGAACGACATTTAATTCAATCCATTGGAAGGGGGTTGAAACCCCTGCTCGGGCGAATGGCATTCGCTAGTTGCTCCGTGTTACAAGAGCAAAACCAACAAAAGTAGGCCACGCACGATAATGGGCCACAACATGCTTGTTGTGACAAAATCTGCATTAATAGACGAGAGAAAAATTGCACTCGCACCAGGACCTTGAACCATCGGACAACAGCGCGCCGTTAGACAATAATACAGGAGGCTCTACCACTAGTCGATCACGTCCTCCCTAGAAAAAGAACGCATCTTGGAAGTTTAGAAATCTCCTGCTTCAATATCACTGCTTTGAAAACTCGATACTTATTTAAATCCATAGAAGGCGTGAATTTGGAATCTCTGCTGGGCTACAACGGCCATTTGTCTGGGGTACTTCCTGGGTTTACAGAGCAACCGACGAAAGTTAAGGAAACGGCCGACATTGCTCACAGATGCTTGTTGCGACAAATTTGAAATAAGACGAAGAAAAAATTCACTCGCGACAGGACTCGAACCATCGCCAACAGCGTCGCCGTTTAGACAATGTAGAAGTGGCTCTACAACTAGTCCGATCCACCTCCCCAGAAAAAGAAGACATCTCGAAAGTTTTCAAATATCCTGCTTCGATATCACTGCTTTGAAACTAAAAGACTATATTTAAATTTACAGAAAGAATGGTTGGAAAACACCCTGCTGGGGCTACACAAGCATTAATTCAGGAGGTGTTCATGTGTTATAGGGAGCAACCCGACAAAGCTTCAAAGCAACGGCCGACATGCGGCACAATATGCTGTTGCGACACATTTGCAAATAATAAGACGAAAAAAGTTTCACTCGCGCCAGGAACTCGAACCCAGCGCCAACAGCAGTCGCCCGTTAGACACTGTAAGGAGGCCTTACCATAGTCCAAGTGCGCCTCCCCCAAAAAGAAAGCATCTCGGAAGATTTCAAAATCTCCTTATTCGATATCACTGCTTGTGAAACTCGTGACATATTTAAATCCACAGAGGGTGGTTGGGAAACCCCCTCGGGGCTACACGCAATTTTTGAGGAGGTCTCATTAGGTTCCCGGAGCCGGCCGACCCAAGCCAAGGCATCGCCGTCGATGAGCAACAACATCGCTGCCTTGTTGGCGAGAATTTGCAACATAATAAGACGAAGAAAAAATTTGTCACTCAGCGCTCAGGACACAAGACCATCGACAAGAAGCGTCCGACGTTAGACATGTACAGTAAGCATTTTACTACTAGTACGATCCGCCTCTCCAAAAAAAAGAAGACATCTACGGAACAGTCACCTGCTTCGACATCATCACTGCTTTGAAACTGTACTTATCTAAATCAATAGAAGGTTGCTGTCGAACCTATAATATATATAAATATATTATTATATATTATAATAATATATATATATATATATAATAATATTATATATATATATATATATATATATATATATATAATATAATATATAATATATATATATTATATATATATTATATATATAAATAATATAGTATATATATTATAATATATATTGATATATATATATATATATATATATATTCATAATATATATATAATATTTAAAAATATTATATATATATATATAAATATACATATAATATAATATATAATATATATAAAATATAATAAAATATATTATATATATTCTATATATATATATATAATATAATTATATATATATATAATATATATATATATATACTATTTTATATAATATTATATAAATATATATATAATATATATATATATAAATACTAGTATATATATACTTATATATAATAATTAATATATATATATAATTATTATATATATATTATTGAGAATAAATTTTTTTTTTTGCCGTCTAAAAAATGAAAAATTTTCCAAATGTTTATTTGTGTTTTTCTAGCATTTCATTTTTTCCTTACATGAGATATAAAAAAAATTCTATTCTCTTTATCCATTTGATTTTTTTTCTTCAATTTGGATTTTTGAAGTGACCTATAATATTCATACTCTTTTTATATTAAAATGTATTGATGGTAGAACGTAAGGTGGTGTCAGCCATGGTTGACTATTCTCTGTTCAAAAATTTTGAAAGTACTTAGAGATTGTAAAAACTTTTTTTTTTTTTTAAAAAAACATTTTCAAATAAGGTTCTAACTCTAAAATTTTGATGTACCACACTAAATGGAGTATTTAGTGCAAAAAAAAGATTGAAATATCTTGAAAAGTTAAAGATTCTATATGGCAGTTTTAGTGGAAAATAGTCCCAAAAAAAATTCCTCTCTTCACCCTAAAACTGTTCAAAAACGAACAGTTTTTTTTTGTTTCTTTTTTTCATAAAATTAAAGATATCAGAGTTGTTCATCAAAAAAACATTTACTTTTATCAGTTTGGAATAGTTGAGGTTTTGCTATGAAGTCTCCCCTTAAAACGCTGAGTTATGTAAGTAGTATTATAAAAGGCCTAGGATAATGTTGAGAAACTACAAGTTAGATAAAGGTTTTAATTACATAATATAAGCAGTCTTCTAAATAGTAGGAGAGTAAGCTTTCGGTCTTTGCTAGACCCTTCTTCAGACGCTATTGGTGGAAGACTGAATAAAATTTATAAAATGAATGTAATGTTAAAAAAGTTAAAATAATATAAATGGAAATAAGTTAGTTAAATTTAATTTTGATATTTTTGAAAAAAGGTGTGGTGTGCATTATGTTGTTTAAGGTGGGGTCAAAAGTATAATCTCCTTTTAATTTGTTAAAGTTTGGAAAATTTTGTATGCAAAGGGATTCAATAATTTTTCGTTTTGTCGGATCTAAAACTTGTAAGATGGGTACCATTCCATTGATGTTAATGTTGTGGGTTTGTAGGGTTCTATGCAGTGTGAGTGACGAGTTTTGTGAGTCACGAGTAAGGTCATGTTTATGTTGGGATCGGCGTCTAATAAAGTCATTTGTCTCTCCTATGTAACAGGAATTACAATTAGAGCATGGGATTTTGTAAACGCATTGTGAGATGTTGTTAAAGGTGTGGGTTGGGGGTTTGAAAATACGTTTAAGAGAGGTAGTGTTGGAGGAGGTTAAACGAAGAGAATTAGGTAGGGATTTAATGATCTTAATATTAGGGGTGTGTGGTATGGGTAAGTAAGAAAGAGTGTTGTTAGTGGGAGTGATGATGGGATTGTAAAATTTCTTTTTGGCTTGTTTGAGAGAGTGAGAAATTATGTGTTTGGGGTATGAGAGTTTAGTGAAAGTGTTAAAAATGTAGTT
>JABUQX010014589.1:10000-20000 GCA_015478945.1 Trachelipus rathkii
TTTTAAGAGATATTGAGTTGTACCTTCCACATGGCATTTTACAATAAAATTGTTAACATGGAACCATTTAACTTTGTAAAAATTAACAAAATATATATATATATATAATATATGATATATATATATAATATATATATTATAATATATATATATATATATATAGTATATATACTATAATAATAATATATATATAGATATATAATATATAATATATATATATAATATATATCAGGCGGAAATAACTCCACAACCTATAATATATAATATATTATATATATTTAGAATCAGCATGGTTAGAGCTTTCATTTAAGAGGTCTGGGACCCCCAGGACTATTTCTTGGAGATATATATCATATATATATACAGGGCAAGTTGAATTTTCAGATAGTTTTTTTTTGAATGAATTCGATTCAACATTCATCCCTGATGATATATAGAGTAAATTCATCGAAGAGAAGTCAAAAGTAGTAGCAAATAACCACGGTCGGTAAGGAAAAAACTTCGGCAATTTTTTCACAAACTTGCAAGAAACCCTACATTTTGTGCAAATTTTTTAATAAGTGACTTACCTTTTAGGTAATTTTGCGTATAAATATTTATATATATATATATATTATATAATATATATATTATATATATTAATATATATATATATATATAATATATATATATATATAATATATAAATATAATATTATAATATATATATATATAATATATATATAATATATAATATATAATGTAATCTATATAGTTATTATAGTGTCTAATGTTAAGGTGTTACGGTAAAACCTAATAGTGCTAATATCGCGTATTACGACCGCGTTGCATGTTTTAAGTGACCGCGTTAAAGATATTTCGTTCCACTTTCGTGTTTAATTTTAAGTAGTAAGGATGGCAGATGGACTAAATCTAGACCAAAGGGAGAATGGAAATGCAAATGAGGAGTTAGGGAGAGATAATGAAAATCTCGAGGTGAATGAAGGAGATAGCGCCCAAGGACAAGGACATGAAGGTCCAGAGGGGGGTAGCGATGTGCTCGTTGCCCAGGGAGGCTCACCTCCCCAAGGGACCCCTCCAGCACCAGTTCCAGATCCGAATATTGGCCAAAATCCTGATCACACTCTTCTGAGGCAAAACCCCCACGGTATTGGAGAAGTAGTACCTCCAAGGAGAGAGGACCATCCCCCCTATTATTTGAAAACCGCCATAGTGGACAGCACACTGGATTCACAATTGATGCCCAGCACCGCACAGGGTGCCGTACCGAAAAAGAGCCGAATAAACTGGGGTGCCACAGACCCTCAGACACCGAAACCCCATGGGAATAAATGGGAAGGTAAAGAAATAACCGTAGGTGCTCTACAAGGGCTAGAAGACCCATTATTGAATCCCGATCAGGTCAGGAGACCAGCTCTCCCACCTGCAGGGTACAACCAGGCTGCACAGCCACCGCACCGACCCCTAGGCGGGACAACAGGGTACAGCATGGCTGCACAGCCACCGCACCAACCCCTAGGAGGGACAACAGGGCACAGCATGGCTGCTCAGCCACAGATACAACCTCAAGGAGGGACACCAGGGAACAACACATATCATAGTGGCCACCCACAGGGTGCCCCCCCTCCATCTTTTCAGCATAGTGGTTTTCAGTACAGCGGTATTCCACCAGGGTACACCCCTATGCCTAACCAGTCGTATTCTTATCCCGGAATGTGGAATGGATATCCCTATATGCCTCAAACACCAGGAGTCCCAGTCTACCAAGCAAATCTTTTTACACCTGCCCTGCCTGAGGTGCCAGAAGCTTTGAAACTCCATGGTAAAAGTTTAAAGACCAGACTCTGGACTGGCATCCAGTATGAGGAGTATGTTGTTTCATTAAAGGAAAAACTCAGTGCTTTAGGCGCACTAACAGAAGAACAAAAGATTACTTTTGCCAGATCATCCATTACATCGAATTTAGATAGTGAAGCTAGGCATTATTTGCTCCATGATCCCGTTTTCTCTCGGTTTAAAAACTTAGAAGATTTTTTGGCACAGTTGAAGTCCTACCTACAACCGGAAGATAGAAGAAATGTTTTCGAGATCTGGGTGGACTTTGTAGAATATAAAAGAGGGAAAGAACAACTTTTTACAGATTTCATAGTAGGATTAAAGAGTAGGCTTAGAAAATATCAGAGTAGGATGTATGACCTCGATAAGGAGGCAATGTTTAATTCTAAACATATAAAGGTAATGATCATTGGTAAAATCATGCAGAACCTCTCAGAGCGCAGGGATGGTGAAAGATTAAAAGACAAAATATTGCAAGCCATTGATATGGAAATAAGTTTAGCTGAACTGTTAGACAAATTATATCTAATTTCGAAAGGTGCTTTATTGAGAATGGATAACAAGAGACAACCGGAACTCCGCACCACAAAAGTGTTCATGGCCCGAGATGAAAGGGAAGATAGGCAGAAACCAGAGTACAACAACTCTTACAGGAAAAATAAAGAGCCTGTCCACAAACCAAAATATGGGGATAAGAGACGAGAAGAGATGAGACCAACTAATGTTTTCCGGAGGAAGACAGATGAGACAAGAACAGAGCAGACTCCACGAAAAAACAGAGGAATAATTAGAGGAGTGACTGAACAAGATTTGAGAGAAAATCATATTTGTTTTTCATGCGAGGGAATCGGTCACTCGTCGAGACTCTGTCGCTGGGAATTGCCGTACTGCCGGATATGTCAAGGTTATCACAGACGGGGCTCGCAACCCAAGTGCAGGGATGCCCCACCATGGAGACCCTCTCCCGGAGAGAACCAAATGTTCATTCCATACAACAGCAAAGTCGATATGGAAAACGGCAGAAAGGCCCTGAAACCCGAACGATTTGGTACAGATAGGCGAGGGCCCAGGACCTTCACGAAGAAGAAAGAAGGATACAAGCCCTCCGGTGAGAAAAAGAGTACTAGAGTTTATGTGGCCGAAGGCCAACGAAGAGACTCTGAGTATAGTGAAGAAGAAGAAGAGGAAGATAAGTCCTTAGATAGAGAGCCCTTCCTCTCCCTCTCCGAAGAAAGTACAGACAGAGGAAATTTTCGGACGGGGGCGAAGGCTGGAAAACAGTAAGAAGAAAAAATAAGAAAGGATATGATAAGTGGGGATTAAATGAAGAAAAAGATAAAAAAGTTGCCCAAACATTTTTTCAGAAAAGTATTGAAAAACCTTACAAACTGGGACACCATTTCTATACTAATGTCCATCTTACTCCCTCAATAGGCAGTAAGGAGGCTAAAGCATGTGTTTTATTAGATTGTGGGAGCAGTATATCCCTCGTTACACCCAAGCGTTTAAAAGAGTTAGAGAAAGAAGGTAACTTCAAAGTACCGCTCCGAAAAACAGACCTGGTGGTACAAGGGGTAGATAACAACCCAACTAAATTAAAAGGAGAGGTGCAGCTGTACCTCCGAATGCACAAAGAATATTACCTCACCACCTTCCAAGTAAGCGAGGTGCAGGGAGAACCCAGTTGGTCCATGCTGTTGGGAAACAACATTTTATCTAATTTACCCATCACTTTGAATATGTTTTCATCAAAGATGTCTATCCACGAAGGAAAAGAGATAGACATACCAGTCTTCGCCAAATATGGTATCTATTTAATCCGAGAACACACAGATGAGAGCCTTAGAGAAATAAAGGACTCCCCTCTGCCCAGAAAAGATCCACCCAAGCCATTAGTGGCCAAGGGGGAGAAAAATAATAATAGGTATTCTAAATATTTTAGGGATTCTGATCGAACTTTAAAACATTTAAACCAAACTGAACAATCAGTTGCGAACCAATCTTTTCCACAGGAAAGGCGGACAACCCTGTCAGTCGACCCAGCACATGTTGCGCACGGTCCCCTTCCATTGCAAAGGAAGACAAACCTGTCAGTCAATCCCCACCGCGTCATGAACGGTTATTTCCCACAGGAAGAAGAAGCAACTTTGTCAGTAATACCCCCAAGCAGGCCCTCCGCGCCTCAGGGAAATAAAAGAAGTTCTGCATCGTACGGTACCGCTCGAGCCCAACTGAATCGAGAGACAAGGAGAACGGAGCCAGAAAAGGAAGAAATCCTAGCCTCCCCTCCACCTCACAGTTCTGCGCATAGAGGAGCCAAGCCAAAACACAAGCACACTTCTACTCAAAAAGAAAGTTCGACTCAATCGGAGAATTTACAGGCTTCAACGAACCCTGACCCTAACCAAAATGAACATTTAATGATCGATGAAGATATTGTAATCGATTTGAAGGTGATTGAAGACACTATACTGCCAAACAACTCATATGGGTACATAAAGGTTAGACCTGAGATAAAGGATAAACCTGAGATTCAAGATGATTTTGACTTGGAGCGAAAGTGTATCATGACCCCAGCTCTTTCCAGAGGACCACTGTATATAGGTAACACAGTCAGTCCCGTAAGGAATAACAGAATTGTGCTCAGTTACATAAATTTGAGTGACCTACAATTCCATTTGAAAAAAGGGATAACTCTAGGTAATAGTTACCCACTAATCCGCCAATCAGCTGATAGAAGCCCAGACATAAGTGGACACAAGCGAGTAGTGTCAGCCAATGTAGCCACATGCTCCAAAGGTCTATCCAAGACAGAATTAAGGAAAGTGTACAGAGAAATCATCGAAGAAAAGATGTCAAAGGAAGACGCTGAGAACAGCATCCTTGAAAAGCCAGAGTACTTAGAAGACTTGCTTAATCTTTTGATGACTTACCATGATGTAATAGCACTTGATGATGATGCTGTCCCGGTCTGCCCGCTTCAGAAGTTTAAAATTGAACTACTCCCTGACGCTCCTAAAGTAATCTTCCGTAAACAGTACCGGTTACCGCATAAGTACTTACAGGACATCGATGATTACACAGATGCAGCGTTGGAGAAGGGATATATCAAGGCTTGTTACAGTCCCCATTCTTCTCCATTACTGGTAGTGGCAAAAAAGAATAGTTCAAGGCCAAGGGTGTGCCTTGACTATCGCTACCTCAACTCCTACAGTGTCCCGGACGTCTACCCTCTTCCATCGATAGAAGAAATCTTTACGTCGCTCGGGGGAAACACGATTTTTACGTCGATAGATTTACTCGATGCATACCATGCATTAGAAATAGAGGAAGAAACCCAAAAGCTAATGGCATTTAGGACTAGGAAAGGGTTATTCTGTCCTACCCGCTTGACCTTTGGCCACCGCAATGCCCCATCCTCGTATGCTAGGGCAATGACTATGGCCTTAAATCACCTTTTAGGACCAGTTGCACAGGTCTATCTTGACGACGTACTAGTGCTAGGAAAGAACGTCACCGAACACTTCGAAAATTTGAGAAAAGTTCTGACTGCTTTCCGAGAAAACAACTTGAGAATAAAACTGTCCAAGTGCAGCTTCTTACAGTCCTCAGTTTTTTCAAGATAGGTAAAGATGGGATTAGCCCTGACCCTGTGAAAGTCGAAACAATGAAAAGTTTCATCCCTCCGACGAATGTCAAGGAGACACAGTCCATTCTCGGTTTCTTCTCTTATTTTCGCTTTTTAATAGACAATTTCGCAGTCGTTGCACAACCACTGTATGATTTAGTAAAAAAGAATGTCCCCTTTGTATGGACAGAAAAGCAACAAAAGGCATTTGACACTTTGAAAGATAAGTTGGTCGTACAACCACAGCTCACATTTCCGGATTATAGCAAAGAATTCTTCGTAAATACAGACGCGTGCGACTACGGAATTGGTGGAGTGTTGTCCAGCTTACTGACGAAGGGAAAGAGAAACCCCTTTCCTTCGTCTCCCGAGTACTCAGAGCAAGTGAGAAGAATTATGATACGATAGAAAAGGAGTGCCTGGCCGTAGTGTTTTGCTTGCAAAAGTTCAAAAACACGGTATTCGGCTATAAGGTCACCATTATCACAGATAATCAACCCCTTTGTTTCATCTTCAGAAACAAACAACAGACTGGACGTCTAGCAAGATGGAATCTGTTCGTAAACAGTTTCTCTCCCACTATAGTTTATAAAAAAGGTAAAACAAATATCCCGCCGGATTATTTGAGTAGACACCCAGCACCTAATGTTTTTGTAATGCAAGCTGTGTTGGAAAACAGAGGTGATTTACCTCGAACAGACTTTCCACTGAATAGGGAAACCTTCATAAAAGAACAAGAAAAATGTCCAAGAATAGGAAAATTGGTGAAATGGGTTAAGGAAAACCCAAAGACCTATCCACACATTCTTATTAAAGGTGTTTTATACTACGCCACACAAAGCGATCCTTATGTCATCCAGGTCCCCGACAGTATGATCTACACGGTGATAGACCAATGCCATGCCTCGCTGGGCAGCGGACATGGAGGGCCTATAAGGACAGAAAAGAGAGTGAAGGAAAAATACGCTTTTCCCCACTTAGCAAAATTAGTGAAAGAATATTGCAGCCATTGTGTGTCATGTGCTAGAGTAAAAGGTCACAAACCTCCAGTAGCAGAGATAAACAGATGGCCTTTGCCCTACACACCTTTTTCACGAGTCCACGTTGATAGTATTGGAAAACTCCCCACTTGTACCGAGTCCGGAGCCAAATATATACTAGTTTTCCGTGACGTTTTAACGCGTTACGTCGAACTAGTGCCTTGTAAAACTAGGACAAGTAAAGAATTTGCCCGAGCACTGCAAGAGAGAGTCATATGCAGGCACAGTGCTCCCCAACTTCTTGTGTCCGACAATGCCCAGGAGTTCACAAGCCAGGTGTTTAAGGACTTGTGCAAGGCCTGGAGGATAAAAAAGGTAGAAATCATGCCTTACAAAGCATCCCAAAACGGAGTTGTGGAAAGAATAAATGCTGATATCGAATCTTTCCTAAGACACTATGTCAATGACAACCACAAAGATTGGGATAAATATCTGAGTTTCGCCCAAATCGCGATAAATTCCGCTTACAATCGATCTATCGGTTCATCCCCCCACTTCCTTTTGCACGGTTACGTAAAAAGGGTCCCTTACGAAATGGAAGATTATGCTTCTCCTTTTGTAAATAAACCAGAGAAAATGAGGTTCATTTCAGATGAGGTGGATGTGCTGATAGAAAGGATCGATAATATAAGAGATTTGGCGAGAGAAAGGTTGGAGAAAGAAACAACTAAAACATTGGAGCAACAACATAAGAAGGCAAAGCAGAGAGAATTCAAAGTCGGAGACTACGTTTTCATCCGAGCAATCAAGAAGCCTTATCATAGTTCAAAACTATGTGCCAAGTTTGAAGGGCCATATATTGTCCGATGTTTGAGAGGACCAAACAAATTGATGGTAATTTGCAGAAGTTCAGGTAAGACTTTTCCGGTCCATGTGGACAATGCTAAGGTAGTTGCCGCTGAGAAGTTTGCAGATACACGGTTCGACTTTACGAACGATGAAGTTTGGAATCCTCACGAAGTTAAAAGGATGTTAAACTCCAAGGAAGATGACGAAGAGAAGAAAGATGAAGATGCGCCCAAAAGCGAATCAGGAATCGGTTCAGAATCAGAGGATGAGGCCGAAGATTATTCTCCTCCACCCGAACCATCGTCTTCCCGTTATTATTTCCCAACTTCTCCACCACAGCCGACACAGAATGAACACAACCCTCTTCCAGATTCCCCACAGCCGTCAACTCAGTTCGAATACATTTCGCCACCAGCTCCTCCACCACAGTCAACACAGACTAGAAACTATTGGGAAAGCTATCAAGCCCCCATCAAAGAACCTATTCCGGTGGAAACCAGAAGATGTAGCGACGAAGTGGTAGAACAAAAGAGACAGAACGACAGAGTTGTAGAAAGAAGATATAGCGATGTAGTCGCAGGAAGAGCACGTGTTGACAAAGAATTCATCTGTTCCACTCCTAGAAATGACTTCCAAAGAACACCCTCTCACCCCTCAGGTCAAAGAAGAGAGTTCAGACCATCCTTGTCCCCCATACAGCAAGAGATTTCAGTAGATACTACGGCTAGAGAAATTTCACAGGAGCCACCCGCAAACGAAGGTGAAATATACGGAGCCTACGGCGGATCCCCTCCAAGAATTCCTTCCCCAGAGAAATCTCCCAATGTCCCTGAAAGAGATGGCCACTATCAAATTCCCACTGTTGTAGAATCGCCACCCAAGGAAATCATCAGAGATGACAGAAAACAGGACCCGTCTTACAGACCACACAATTTGTTTTCCGGTCCCAGAGATTCTACTCCAAGAATTACAAGAAGTCAAACAAGGATAAGAGAACAGGCTGTACAACAAGCAGAGGCAAGTGACAATACGAAGACTATAGCGAAGACTTCTGTCCAACCTCCGCCTGTTAAATTGGATTTGAATACAATAGTTAGAGGTGGTAAGACTTACTATCTGCCTCCCGGCTATTAATTCATCTCAATTTCTGTATATTCTTGTAAATTTAAGGAGAAATCCTTTTGTTTCGAATAGATTTTATAGATTTAAGGAGATATTCTTCGAATTCCGAGGAATACACTTTAATTTTAAGAAGATACTTTAATTTTAAGAAAATTGAACACACATATGCACTCGCATCTGTTCATGTATTAGCTTGGATTAGATAAAAGATCGATCTTAATTTTAAGTACATTAGTCTGGATTAGAACTTCAAATATTGAAGATGAACTTTAATTTTAGGACAATGTTGGACATACACTCGTATACCTTTTGTCAATTAGTATTTAAAACATAATCTGGATTAAGAAAAAAAAAAAAAAAAAATTTTTTATTAGATGGATTAAGAATCATCGTACGTTTTAGCTTAAGTTCCTTAGCCTGGATTAGAAACGTTAGAATTATGTTAGTTTTATCTCGACTTATACAGTTGTTTATCATTTATATTTCTGTTTATTTTTTTTTACTACAAAAAACTTTAAAGGATACGTTTTAGCTCCAGAGAGGGGACAACGCAATTTTTTAAATAAAAAATACTAGAAAAAAGAAAAATGAAAACTTTAAAGAAAAATAAAAAAATAAAAATAAAGTTAAGAACCTTAAGTAAGTTAAGTAACTAAAATTAAAAGTTAAAAATCTTAAGTAAGTTAAGTAAACTAAAACTAAGAATCTTAAGTAAGTTAAGTAACTAAATATAAAGTTAAGAATCTTAAGTAAGTTAAGTAAACTAAAATAATTAAATACAAGTTAAAGAAAACTTAGAATAGTTAAGCACTTAAGTAGTAAATGTAAGAATCTTACTAACAACTTTATAATTAGAAATCATTTAAGTTTAAAATGCAAACAATTTGCTTAATTAATTACTAAGTTCCAATTTAAAATTTTTAATTACTTTGTTATTAACTCTAAAACAAATACTTCAATATGATTAAATATTTCAGAAATGGAATTCGGGAAAATGATCTTGTTTCTACTCACCATCATAACGACATGTCAAAGTATTATAGTACAAGAAAATGAAGAAACAAAGATTCTGCCTGGTTTGGTTTTATATCGCACCGGTGAAGTAAGTTTTATAGAAGGATATTTAGATCTAATCGTTTCATTAGAATGTCCCTCAGACGTAAAAGAAACTGTTATAAAAACAACCAAACTAGTGAACAACATCAAAGACTCATTCTTACCAACGTTCGAAGCCACATTTCTGAATGTTTCGATCACACAAAGGGCTCACCAATGGGAATTTAAACTAATGACCATTCGAGTAAAAGTTCTAGCCCAGAAATTAAATGAAGTAAATGAGTTACCTTGGATCTCAGCACGATCAAGAAAGAAACGAGCTGCTTTTGAGTTCGGAGGAGACGTCCTCAACATTCTTTTTGGTACGGCTACAGATAAACAAGTAAAGCTCCTTAGGAAAAAAATCAACATCTTAGGAAACTACGCTTCTACATCAAACCTACTCATTACCGAACTAAAAGAGCAATTAAAGGCAAATACTCGCACATTAATCAACTTTAGGGATAGCCTACGAAAGTTAATTGAATTCC
>JABUQX010014589.1:25000-37500 GCA_015478945.1 Trachelipus rathkii
ATTCAATCGGACGTACTGTAAGTACTGAAAATTATTTTACACAAAAAACAGATTTTCACACTAAAGTTTAAATTAAAATAGGAAATTGTGCACAAGACGGTATGCAATATAATGACACCTTTGGGTCTTATTATATATAGTATATTTCAGCTTGTGCAAATTTCAACACAAAAAGGTGTTAAAATTTAAATGAAAACATATATGTTATTGTTTTCAAAAAATTACATGGGTGACAGATAAAATTCCCCATTATAGCCATTGAAAAAGGCCATTTTATTACTTTAGAATGTGAAAAGTGTGGAAATAATAAAACAAGATTTTTTAGAAATATTTTAATATATAAAGAATATATTAATTTTTAATTAATGACATTGTTTTGTATGTTTTTTTTTGTTTTTTTTTAAAGGCAAAATTATTAGAAAAATAATACAAAAAATTAATAATTGCATTTTTCTTATGTACGGTTCCTCAGAGGGAAGTTCTTTAGAGAATACAATAGAAAATGTGCAATTAAACAGCTGTAAATTAATTAATTAGGACTTAGTTAATTAATTTTTTTTTATTTTACTAAATGATAGTATAGAGTTAGAGAATCATTTTAGTAAAAACCGTTTTTCTTAATTAGCATTAGTTAAGTAATTAGAGCTAGTTAAAGATTGGTAAACTCAGAAAACAGCAGCAGCATACAATACGACAAGTCTTGAAAGATGTTAAGTCAAAATATGTGTGTGCATGAATTGGTTATATTCATTCAATAATATATGAATCAAATTTGTAAAGGGGTAAGAGTAAGGAGTATTCGGAGGGAAGGGAAAAAATCGGCACTGATATTGGAGTATCCGGAGGGAAGGGAGATTGTCATTGAGTGGGAGATCAAATTCAGGGGAAAGGGATATCGCCTCCAAGAGTGAGGGATTGAAATCTTTGGCCCAATTGACCCCTCATTTCTCCTCCAGTTCTTCCCCCATTCCTTTTCCCTTTCTCGCGCTTTATTCTCTTGCACATACAACAGACACACACACATCGTTTATATATATATATATATATATATATATATATATATATATCGTTTTTACTTTTATTAATAATAAATTTATTAATTACTTTTTCATTATTATTATTTACTAATCATATTTGACGTAGTCCCGCGAATATTTTCAGGTGGTAAAATTGCGATTTCGGTTATTTTTAACCCGGTTTTTTTTAAACCCGTTTTTTTTTAGTGAAGGCTTAAGAAGCCAAGTGTTTTTTTTGAGTGAATTAAAAAATAAGTTTTTTTTCAATTATCAGAAATCCGTAACTTAGCAAAAAGTTAATTAGTAATTACCAAAGTGAGGTAAAACCTTTTGGACAAGGCCCAGGCCACCCAGACAAGGTCACTTTGACCAAAGGTCACCAAAGGTCACCAAAGGTCACCAAAGGTCACCAAAGGTCACCAAAGGTCACCAAAGGTCACGAAAGGTCACCAAAGGTCAAAAGGTCACCAAAGGTCACGAAAGGTCAAATTGACCAAATTGACCAAAAATACAGAAAATTATTATATTTTTGATCTAAAACATTAGAAATTGTTTTCTTTGACCTAAAAAATAACAGAATTGTTATATTTTGATACAGAAAAATTGAAAATTTATTTTACTGACCTATAATATTTTAAAAATTATTCTACTGCAACAGAGATTATAAAAACCACAAATTATAACAGAATTGGAAAAATAAATTTGTTGGTATATAAATTGATTGATTCCAACTTAGAAAATATTTAATAGAAGAACATAGAAGAACATTGAAGAACAGTAGAACAAATAAGTTAACCTTTGACAAAGAAGAACAAATAAGTTGACCTTTAACATTTTAAGAACACACCCGACTAGAAAAAGGGGATAGTTGTTTCTTAATTAATTAATTACAGAGAATTAATTAAATATAATTATCAATAGACCTTTGATATTTTTTAAATAATTTTGAAAGAAAATTATTTTATTTTTGAAAATAGACCTTTGATATTTTTTAAATAATTTTGAAAGAAAATTATTTTTATTTTTGAACTTTAAATAATTTTGAAAGAAAATTATTTTTATTTTTGAACTTTGAAATTTTTAAATAATTTTGAAAGAAAATTATTTTATTGAATTAAAGTGATTAAATTTTAATTTTTAAATTTAATAGTGATTAACTTTAAACAGTAATTAATAATTAAAATCGAATAAAATAATTTTAATTATTTAATTAAAAGTTAATATTGATATAAACTCTTTTGTTTGAGTTTAAATAGAACTTTACATATTTTCTTTGAACATAGAAAATTTTTGGAAAATATTAGAAAACAGTTTGAATATTTTTGAAAACTTTGAAAAAATATTTTTGAAAACTTAGTGTTTTTTTTTTTTTTGAAAACTTTGAAAAATATTTTGAGACTTTAGTTTTTTTATTTTTATTTTAGAAACAGTTTGAGAACTTAGTTTTTTTAGAAACATTATAGTGTCTTAAATTGTTTAATAGTTCAGAACTTTATAAATTGATTAATTTGAATTAATTAACAATTAATCATGAATATAGTTGAACCAGTTGACCCTAATGGAGCTTCAGGAGGAGCTGAAGGGGAGAATAAGGACTTAGAAAATAAGGACTTAGAAAATAATGATTCAACTGAGAACATGGATAATACAAATAAAGAAGATAATACAGAAGATGTTAATCAAGATGAAGAACATGATGTAACAGAAGTAAAGACTACTGACGGACAGAAAACAGAAGAGACTAAAGGAGCAAAACCCAAGATAAGGGAACCCACACAAAAGGATATGGGACTTCCTCCAGTATATCTACCTCCTTCTAACATTGATACAATGTCGTTAAACCCAAATCAGAGAACAGCTTGGGACTGGCATCAACCAGGAAATACAGAAAATACAACAAGGATACCTAAGGTGCTCCAAAAGACAAATGTTTTGGATAACACCTTTAACATACATTTAAATGCATCGGGGGCTACTCCCCCTTCAAATAGGAAGAAAACTTATCCTTCCTGGAATGGCCAAACAGAAATTTTTAACAATAGAAGTGAGTTTAGTGGAACTTGGGGACAGAACCAACCAAGTGATACCCTATATGGAGGACAACCTCAGCATCCGTGGGGGCCATCCCAAAATACTTTAAATAATCCTTTAAATATGCAGCCACCTTACACAGGCTGGCAACAACCCCTTCCTACAATGCAACCTGGATACAATCCATACCCATATGGACCCCCTTATGGAGGATATTATCCAAACGCTGCGTATGCCCCTCCATTACTTGCCTAAAGAATTAAAATTGTATGGAAGAAACACCAAGACCCAAGTTTGGGTAGGCATTAAATTTGAGGATACTACGTTGCAAGAGAAGATACGCACGTTAGGCCTAATAACTGAAAGACAGAAAATAGACTATGCCAAGACTACAATCTCTTCTGATTTCACATCCGAGGCCCGCCAGTATATCTTGAAGGATAGCAGCTTCTCTAGGTGCAAGACCCTAGAAGACTTTTTGATTCAACTGAAGATTTTTCTCAAACCAGACAAAGCCGAGACAATCTTCTGTCTTTTGAAACAGTTCATGAAATTTCAAAGGAGACCACATGTAACTCTTACTGAATTCATGTTGGACGTGAAGAATCTCCTTTGGGAGTACCAGAAAAAACTCATTGATATTGAAACTTCCTTTGGATTTACTTCTCAACAGATAAATATCTTAATTATGACTAAGATTTTAGAGAGTATGGAAGAACTCAGAGATTATAGAAGACTTAGAGAAAAGGTTTTAAAAGTCTTTAATCCAGACTTGAGTTTCGTAGAAATTTTGGAGAAACTCAGTCAAATAGAAGAAGGTGCCTTGTTCCAAACTAACCATAGAGCAGAACAAGATAGAAGAAATACAGCTAGAGTATTCTATACAGAGAATAATAGCACTAATAACAGTGATTCTAGAAAAGAAAGAAATATGTATAACCCTTCCATGAAGAACAAGAGCATGGAATGGAGGAATAAAAAGAATACTTCTAGAAATTCAGGAAAAAGGACAAGCCCTTCTCCAAATATCAGACCTAATAAGGGAGTGATGAAAAAACTCTCCAGTAAAGAGATAAAGTCCATGGACTACTGCCTAAAATGTGAATCTTTAGGTCATCATTCTAAAAACTGTGGTTGGAATACCACATATTGCCGAGTATGTTGGAAATTCCACGCCAGGGGTTCGACGTCTAATTGCAAGAATGCACCTGTGTGGATCCCAAATGAAAATGAAAATAATATGGTTATACCATATAATAACCCCACTGATTTTGATAATGGGGTCAAAGCTCGAAGAGTCGAGATTAAAAATGATTCAAATACCAGAAAGACAAACTCTTACTCTAAGAATGAGCGTAGCTATCAAGGTAAGAGTCCTAAGAAAACAACCAGAGTTCACCTGATTTCTAATCATCAAGCGGATCCAGAACATGAAGAAATATCTGGAGCTGAAGATGAAGAAGAAGAGAACGAACAGTTTTTTCAACCAGATCTCTCAGAAAGAGAACAAAATTTTTGATTCCAGGCAAAGATTTAAATGAAGAAATGGTAAATAGAACAGTAATTAAAGATAATACTTCAAGCTTAAAGAAGAGAGGTGTTATAGTAACCTCTAGCTTCTTTGGTGTAGGAATTAGACCCCCAAAATTGGGCTGTCATTATTTCTTGTCAATATTTTTGACTCCAACAAAAGGTCAGAACGAGGTTGAAGTTCATAGCCTATTAGATTTAGGGAGCACAACCTGTTTGATATCGTTGGATAGATTAAGAGAAATAGAAAGAGAAGGAAGATTTAAACTGTCTCTGAAAGAAGCTAGTATTATAGTTCAAGGGATTGGAACTCAAATGATCCACCCCATAGGAGAAGTTGATCTACTTCTAAGGCTACACCAACAGTATTACCCAGTTACCTTTTTAGTGTGTAAGACTGGAAGCACTGGAGCTTGGAATGGAATTCTACTAGGTACAAGTCTTTTAGCTAACTTACCTATAACAATAGACCTTTCTTCATCGCATTTAAATCTTAAAGAAGAGGATAACGAAATAAAAGTTAAAATCTTTGCCAAGTTAGGAAGTTACTTTCTCATGAATCAATATGAAAAGATAACTAAGAAAGATAAAATGATTAATAATCATAGAAAAGATTCCAATAGGAATAATAAGTTTAAATTAAACAATTACAGTGATAATTGTAAACCAGTAATTAATAGAGGCTCAAGTGAAAAGCCTACACAGAGATTAATTAATAAAGGCTCCATTATTGAAAAGCCTACACAGAGATTAATTAATAAAGGCTCCATTCTTGAAAAGCCTACACAGAGAGTTATTACTAAAGGCTCATTGGAAAAGCCTACAAAGACAGAAATTATTAAAGGCTCATTGAAGAAGCCCACAAAGATAGAAATAGATAAAAAATATTAAGGTTGTTCTTCAAGAGAACAAAGAAAATTTACAACTTCCTCCGGTAGAGGAAGGACCTTTAATAGCAGATGAAGAAATAGAAGTTCAATTGCTATTAATAGAAGAAACAATGGCACCTGCTCAATCTTATGGGTATTTGAAAGTCAGACCTGAGAGTAAAGAAGATTTGAGACTGGAAAAGAAGTGTTTAATAACACCTGCTTTTTCCTTAGGGCCATTATATTTTGCAAACTCTGTATGCCCAGTTAGAAACAATGAAGTTATTTTGAGTTATATTAATTTAAGTGACAAGCCTTTTTATTTAAGAAGAAATAAAAACATAGGTAAATGTCATCCGATTTTAGAACTTATTGAAGAAGAAAATTTGAATAAAACTGCTATTGCTACAGAGAATAAGCAGTTAGGATCTACTTGTATAGTAACCTGCTCAGAAAATTTATCAGATAAACAGTTGAAAAATGCATACAGAGAGATTATTACAGATAATTTAAGTAAAGAAGAAGCAGATGTTTCTATTTTACAGAAACCTGAGCATTTAGAAGAACTTCTAGATTTGTTAATGGAATACAAGGACGTTATTGCTCTAGATGATGATGCAGTTCCTGTATGTCCCATACAGAAGTTTGAAATAGAACTTACTCCAGATGCTCCAAAGATCATTTTTAGAAAACAGTATCGTCTTCCACATCGCTACCTGGAAGACATAGATAATTTTACAGATGCAGCTTTAAAGAAAGGATATATTAAAGCTTGCTATTCGCCACATAGTTCACCTCTACTGGTGGTGGCCAAAAAGAATTCAAACAAACCAAGAGTCTGTATAGATTATAGATACTTGAACTCCTTTTCAGCGTCCCAGATGTTTACCCATTGCCCTCAATAGACGAGATAATTTTCGTCCCTAGTGGTAAGTACGATTTTTACAAGTTGTGACTTGATAGACGCTTATCATTCCCTCGAAGTCGAGGAGGAAACACAGAAATTAATGGCTTTCCGTACAAGGAAAGGATTATTCTGTCCAACCAGATTATTATTTGGGCACCGCAATGCCCCAAGTACCTATGCTAGGACAATGCAAGTCGCGTTGAACCATTTATTAGGACCTATTGCCCAAGTGTATTTAGATGATGTCTTAATCATGGGTAAAAATAAGGCAGAACATTTTGAAAACTTAAAGAAAGTTTTTACTGCATTTAGAGATAATAAATTAAGAGTTAAATTGACTAAATGTCATTTTTTACAAACCTCAGTGTTATACTTAGGATTTAAAATAGGAAGAGACGGAATTTCACCAGATCCAGCGAAGATAGAATCGATGAAGAGTTTCGTCCCTCCAACAAGTGTTAAGGAAACACAATCCTTATTAGGATTTTTCTCGTATTTTCGCTTTTTAATTAGTGACTTTGCACTAATTGCGAAACCATTATATAACTTAATAAAGAAGAGTGTTAAGTTTGAATGGAAGGAAGAACACCAAAAAGCATTTGAGCTCTTAAAAGAGAAGCTTGTGGTGCAACCTCAGTTAACTTTTCCAGACTATTCCAAGCCATTTTTTATAGGTACAGACGCCTGTGACTATGGAATAGGGGGAGTTCTTTACCAGATGTCAGATGACGGCAAGGAAAAACCGTTGTCTTTTGTGTCAAGAGTGTTAAGAGGCAGTGAACTCAACTATGATATTATAGAAAAGGAATGTTTGGCTGTTGTCTTCTCACTACAGAAGTTTAAAAATACGGTGTTTGGTTATCCCATCACCATATTAACTGATAATCAACCTCTTTGCTTTATATTTCGCAACAAACAACAAACGGGACGCTTAGCCCGTTGGAATTTGTTTGTTAATAGTTTTTCACCAACTATTAAGTATAAGACAGGAAAAACAAATATACCGCCTGACTATTTGAGTAGGCACCCAGCAAAAGCACCGAACGTTTATTTCTTTAAAGGAGAAAAGAAACCGATGCTACCAAGAAAAGATTTTATTTTAACAAAAGAAACTTTTAATAGGGAACAAGAGAATTGCCCTAGATTAAAAGAATTAGTTAAGTGGGCTAAGGAAAACCCTAAAACTTATCCACACATTTTCCATAAGAAAGTGCTGTACTATGCAACTAGAAAGGAACCTTATGTAATACAAGTACCAGATAGCATGATCTACTCAGTTATAGATCATTGCCATTCTTCACTTGGAAGTGGGCATGGAGGACAGCAAAGGACTGAAAAACGAGTTAGAGAGAGATACGTTTTTCCCCATTTAAGTAAGTTAGTAAAGGAGTACTGTTCTCAGTGCGTGTCTTGTGCTAAGGTTAAAGGTCCTAGACCTCCAAAAGCAGAAATCAACAGATGGCCTCTTCCTTATACTCCATTTTCTAGAGTACACGTGGATAGCATAGGAAAACTTCCCACATGTTCAATTTCAGGAGCCAAACACATTCTCGTCTTCAGAGATGTTTTGACTCGATACTGCGAATTAGTCGCATGTAAGACAAGAACGAGCCAAGAATTTGCTCAAGCTTACAAAGAAAGAGTAATATGGCCGGCATTCGGAGCCCAGAAAATTTAGCTTCAGATAATGCCCGCAGAATTTAACGTTCAGCTTGCTTCAAAGAAGCTATGTAAAGCTTGAGGATAAAAAAAGTTATATTCTGCACCCACAAACCAAGTTCAAGAATGGTGTAGTTTGAAAGAATTGAATGCAGAATATTGAAATTTCCTCCGTCATTTCGTAAAGGATAATCATAGAGATTGGTCAAAATACTTTATCTTTTGCTCAAATAGCAATTAATACATCGTATAATAGATCCATTGGATCATCGTCCAACATTTTGTTCCTCATGGATATATAAGAGACTTCCCCTACGAGATGCCTGAATTATGTCTCTCCATTTACCGAAATAAATCGGAAAAATAAGAAATCATTAATCAGATGAAGTAGAATGTCGTAGTTGGAAAGAATGGAAAGAATAAGAGATTTAGCTAGAGAAAAATCTAGAAAAAAGAAAACAATTAAAGCGTATGGACAGCAACACAAACATGCGCCACACAAAGAGAAATTAAAAGTGGCGATTAAATGTTGTTTGTAAATGCTGGTAAAGAACCAGAACCAAAGTTCTAAAGTTGAAGCAAAAGATTTTGAAGGTCGCTTTTATGTAAATCAAAATAAAGGAGCAATAAGCTTATGCTTTCGTGTTTAAATTCAACGAAATTATTTCCGGTTCACCGGGATAATGTAAAGATAATTCCAGTAGAAAAGATTACAGAATCTCATTTTTCATTTGACAATGATGAGATTTGGAATCCAGATGCAATTCAAGAAACATTGGATTCCCCGAAAATTACAACAGAAAGAACAAGTATGGAACCTGAAGAAGTAGATCGACAGATAGATGATCAAGAATCTCCAACCACTTCTTCGTGGATTCCCCCTAATTTTTATGATGAACAAAATGTTACACCAGAGGATTCAACACCAGAACAACCGAATCCTGTAGTAGAAACACAAACTTCTTGTAATCAAATAATACCTGATACTCCTCAAGGAAGTAGATTGATTAATTCTACTCCACAAACAAGAACTCAAGTAAGAGGATATAGACCGTCTTTATCACCAATCAGACAAGAGGATTCATAGATTCATATATTTCAGACAGTTCTGAACACGAGGAACAGCCTGTCATTGCAGAAGTACAAGAGGATACTTTGGTAACACCACTTGCAGATGGAACTGTAGGGGATAATGTGCCAAGTTCTGAAGCACTTCCCAAAGATGATGAGGTAACACCTCCAGAAGAAATAATGGATTTATCAACATCTGAAGGCCCAAGAGATGATAGGAAAGAAGATCCGTCGTATAGACCTCACCAGCAATTCAGAGGTCCGAGGGATGTGGAACCAAGGGTTACAAGAAGCCAAACAAGGCAAAGAGAGCAAGAATCTCCTCCACCTCTACCACCAAGATCACCAAGAACTGATAAAACAACAAAAGAGTCGTCTGAACCAGTGTTAAAGAGACCTCCAGTTGTTTTGCCATTAGAGATGACTAGAAGAGGAAATACGCTCCACTATTTGCCTCCTAAGAGTTAAAATCTCTTAGAATTGTAAAAAATCTTTTTGTAAATAAATATTTTATTTTATTTTATTTTATTTTATATGAACACAAATAAAATCCCCATGTTCATAACCTTTAGGTTTAAGTTTTTATATTTCTATTACAATATATTACACAAAACACATGTTTACACTTTTCTATTCTTAATCTTTTAAGTATAAGTTTCCATATTTTTATTATGTCCGTTACGAATTCGGAAAATTTTTTTTGCCCCCAGGGGTCAGTCTTTTCTTTTGAAACTAAAAAACCATAAAAAAATAGAAAAATTTTAATTTTACGTTTCGTAAAATAACAACGTTTATATACTTTTATTTATATACTTTTATTTTTTATTAGTAACATGTTTTTATTATTATTTTTTATTTTAAAAAGAAAAACAAAATAAAAATCGAAAAATTTCGTTTTAATATTAGAATAATAAAAATATAATCAGATTGTTTATTTAATATTAAGAATCTTTTTAATTAATTTTAATTAAGTATTAGCCTTAAGCTATATAATTAGCTTGCTTTTATTTTTAATTTTTATCTTAATATTAATTAGCCTTAAGCTATATAACAGCTTGCTTTTATATTTTTTTAATTTTGATTTTAAATTCAGAATTAGCCTTAATGCTATATTAGTTTTGGATTAATATTAATTAGCCTGATCAGCTTTTATTGATATTAATTAGCCTCATGCTATATAATCTTTTAATTTTAATTTTCATTTTAATTATAATCAGAATGTTTTAACATTACTTATCTTTAGTTTTATTATCCAAGATCCAATAAACTAGATTTCATTTTATAAAGTTCATTTTATTTTTTATATCAGAAAAACAATATCAAACTTGATTCAAATTTAAAATTTTAAAATTTAAACTTTCTAGTATAATCATAGGTAACTTTTAAAAAGAATTTAATATATTATTAATTATTTTAATTTTACTTTATTAGGAAACTTTGCGAGTACTTCAAATTTATTAGTTAATGAACTTAAAGAACAATTAAAGTCAAATACCCGAACATTAGGAGAATTTCAAATTAACTTACAAAAACTAATTGAATTTCAAAACAGATCACTTGCAACCCACAACATACTCAATCAACTAGGTAGTATCAAATCATTACTTACATTAGTTGAACATTCAGTTAACAGTATTACAATGATACATCAATTAGTTATCACTTCATTACAATTAGCTAAAAACAAGATAACTAATGATCAACTTTATTCACCCATCTTTTTGTTACCATATATACTAGAAATGACACAAACCACTAAACTACATCCTATCATACCATTAGAAGCGACAACCTATCATTCATTTTTGACATACTCATGGACTATAAAATCAACCACTAATCCATTTGAATTAATTACACTAATTCCATTCATTTCAAATGAGAAATTTATTTCATATAAGTTAATTCCATTTCCAACATTCATTCCATTTAATGAAACGTCCGTTCGAATAATGTATAATACACCTAATAATTACCTTTTCGTTAATTATGGTCAGCGAAAATATACTTATTTGCGAAATTCAGTTCACGACTATTGTCGCAACATAGGGAAAACAGCGGTTTGCCCTCAATCACAACCTTTTACATCCATTGATGACAAAACATGCTTGCTTTCGCTTCTGCTTAACTATACTACTAATTTCTCGTCATGTCCTATAACTATCTTTAAATCTAAAGAACCCTTCACAGTAACCCTAGGACATTTTACTATTATATCTTTTGCAGAAAAAATTAGAGCTTCTATATCCTGCGAAAGACCCCTTCAGTACAGCATATAAATAATTTTATTTTTTAATATCCCACATGGTTGTACTTTTACCTCTGCTAATTATCAATTTAAAAATCCCATTCATTTAGAGAAAAATATTTCATTAACTTCATTAATTGCTCAATCCGATAAAGTTTTGTTTAATTTTTTAACTCATGTTGCTTTGCCAAATATCTCTGCAGCATTATTTCCAAAGTTTCAAATAATGAAAGAAGTTCAGTGGAATAAGAGACTGGACAGTATTAATAATACCATCCACCCATTAACTCCATATCTTTCTCAAGTTAAATTAATCCCATATATCGGTGGAGGAACTACTAGTGTTATTTTATTCATTTTCATCATAGTGATTATTTATTTGACTTGGTCTTATAGAAAAGCATTGTGTAGAAAATGTTTGAAAGAATTAAATGAAGAACCCCAAGATATTCCATTGAATAATATACCCATGTCAACCCTTCCATTAGAGGTAACCCCAGTTCAAAATACCCCACAGAATCAAATTGAAATTGAACCCTTGGTACAACCTCCCATAAAATTTAGACAATCATTAATACCCAAACCTCCGATGCCACCACCTATTCCATATAGGCAATCTACTTCTCAAGAAGTGGAAGTATATTCTAACATTGCTAACTTGGACTAATAACCTTTCTACATGACCAATACCTTTTCTGCATTTATTTTTGAATTATAAGTTTATAGTACTATTAGAATTAAAATCCTTATGAATTTTAATTTTCTGAGGCAGAGTCCTTATTGTAAAAAATATTTCACAATATTGAAATCAAGAAACTAAGTTTATTGATAGTTAAAACTCATAATTCAAAAAACAAATTTCTGCTTCATAATCCATTTCTCAAGCTTCGGTTACATTTCAACATTTTTTGTTTAACTAACTTTTCTTTTAATATCTTTTATGACCTGAGTCACGATTTCTTTACGCTTTGGATCGTAAAAGTTGGCGCCATGGTGTTGAAATCAGTCTGTGAATCATAGCTCTCAATCTGGGAATTCTCATTCCTAAAATCCAATTCCCAATCCAACCGGAATATTCCATATGGATTTAAATTTGGATTCATCCAAAAATCCATTTTAAGACTTCACTTCGGGAAAAGGGATAGAGAGACCGAGAGAATGATGAGGGA
>JABUQX010014589.1:40000-55000 GCA_015478945.1 Trachelipus rathkii
CGTTTAGGAGTGGTAGAGGATGTGTGGATCAAATCTTTACATTGAAACAAATGATTGAGAAAATGAGGGAGAAGAAGAATAAATTGTATTTAGGTTTTATGGATTTGCAACAGGCGTATGATAGGGTTAACAGGGAAGCTCTATGGCAGGTGTAGTGACATATGGTGTTTGGTGGGTAGGCTTTCTGAATGATCAAAAGTATGTATGGAGGAGTAGTGAGGCGTGGGGTGAGAAAGATAGAATGGTGTCAAAGATGATTGGTTTTTAGTATTAATAGCGGAATGAGACAGGGTTTATTATGTCTCCTTGGTTATTCATATTTTTTATATGGGTGGGGTTATGAAGAATTAGAGGTGGGGGTAGCAGGAAATGATGTTAGAATGATGGAGAATGGAGATGAGTGGAGGGGGCCCTATCTATTAATAGGTTAAATGAAGGGTTTGGTTCTGTGAGGTGAAAAGTTGAGAGATTTGAGAAGATTGGTAGAGAGATTTGGCAGGTATGTAAAAGGAGGGGGGTTTGAAAGTAACGTAGATAAGAGTAGGTTTATTGGTTGTGAGTGAGGATAGGCCTCCTCAGTGTGAGTTATGTTAGATGGTGAGCAGCTGGAACAAGTGTCTGAATTTAACTATTTAGGGGTATGTGTTTGGATGAGAAGGGAACGGAAGATAATGCAGTGTGTAGTAGGAAAGTTGTGAATGGTAAGGAAGGTGGCTGGTGCAATTAAAATCGTTATTGAATGTAAAAGGACTAGTCTGGAGTGCGCTAGGGTCTGCTGAGGGTATGGTTGTTACGCTGTGTTTATTTTGTATAGTAACGAAACTATGGTCTGGAATAAGAAGTATAGATCTAAAGTTCAATGTGTTCAGATGGACAATCCTTAGGGAGCGTGTTAAGGTGTGAGAATTGATAAAATGACCGGAATGAAACATAATTAGAAGAGTTTGTGTGGCGTGAGAGAAGGGGTAAACGAGAGAATAAATGAAAGTATGTTGAGATTGGTTTGGTCAGTGGAAAGGATGAAATGATAATCTGGTTGGTTTAAGCGGATGTAATAGTAGTGTGGTGTGTGTTGGGAACGACCGTTTGGAGACGCGATAGAAAATGTGGATTGAGTAAGTAAAGTGAATGTTTTGCAGGAGAGAAGATGTGAGTTTTGGCAGAGGCCGAGAAGAAAGGGTGCATGATAGGGAGAGAATGGCGGGGTGTTGTTAAGGGGGTATGGTTTGGTGGCCCAACCTGGGCCAGGGGAATGAAGCCCTACACTTGAACGTTACCATAGTGTGTGGATCCGGTCGCGGTCCCCATGAAGCTCTAGGGTGGATTTCTGACTGCGATGAGTTCCCACTAAATTAAGTGGTACTGAGGGGGCGTAAGGCTGGGGCTTTCTTCGACCATTGTCATGTTCTCCTACTGTTTTCTTTCCGATGCTTGTAGCGCACTTTACTCTCCCAATCTTGGGAAAAAAAAGGTAGTAAAGAAAGAAAGATATATATAATATATATATATATATATATATATATATATATATATATATATATATATTATATATAATATTTTATAAATAAATCTATAATACATATATATATATATATATTATATATATATATATATATAGTGATGTACGCTGGGCAAATGCCCAGTGGGCAGGCATTTATAAAATGGGCATTTGTCCATTTCATAAATGCCTGCCCAAAAACTGGGCATTTATAAAATTATCAGTAAAGGATTGATTAATTATTGACAGCATTTAAAAAAAAACATTCAAAGAATAGTTATTTCATTTTTTTTTTCGCATATAATATATATATATATATAATATATAATATATATATATATATATTATATATATATATATATATTATAATTAGTATATAATATATATATATATACATGTCGTCCCTCGGTAGAACGCGGTCTTATAGAACGTTGGCCTGCTATACTGCGGTTGGTAAAAAGATAAAAAGAAAAATTAAAATTACAAAAATAAAATTAAAATTCTGTAATACAAACATATGTTAAAAAGATAATAAAAATTAAACATAAAATTGCAAAAATAAAATTAAAATTGTAATTCATTAGTCATACAGTTAAAATGAAAAGAAAACGAATAACTTTAGAGTCCACAAGGATCCTCTGCTGGCAATAGGCTTTTACTGTAACTCGTTGCACTCGCATTGATAGCGTTTGTATATGCTTCTCTCGCTGAAATATTAACAAATTTTATACAGTGTGTACAGTATTTTATAAATATTTTTTATCATAGCTGAGAAACGAAACATACCACAACCAAATTCTATAAAAAAAAAAAATAGATTGGCATATCACTGGAAGAGGAAATAAAAATTTTAATTTAATTAGAGCTGGCTCTTCTATAACAACTGTTTCATGTAAATACGGGAGAAATGAATCGACAATTCGAACAATTAAAAACAAAGAAAAAGAATTAAGAACGCAGTCATACTAGGAAGATCTTTAAGTGCATCTAAAATGACAAGCCGTCTGCGAGATGATACGTTGGTTAAAACTGAACAGGCATTAAATATCTATCTGGCTCGAAGACATGAATCGAAAACGAGTGCCTTGCGACGGAATAACGTTAAGAACAAAGGCCTCTACTCTATATGATAAGTTTAAAAATCGAAATGACAAAGTATAAATTTAGCCAGGGTTGGCTTGATAATTTCAAAAAGCGTTTTTGCTTTAAAAAATATTCGTACGACAGGAGAATCGACGTCCGCAGATAATGAAGCAGCAAGAACTTAATTTCATAAAAAAGTGAAAATAAAAATGAAGATAAAAGAAAGAGTTAATGAAGCAACAAGAACTTTTTCAGATGAATTTATGAAAAAAAATGCCAGATCGCAAATACATTTCTAAAAATGAAAAGCGAGGCCCAGGCTTCAAAGCAGCAAAGGATCGCGTGACAATATTATTTTGCTGCAATGCAGCTGGCCACTTAATAATAAAGCCTGGCTTCCTTCATAAGTCAGCAAACCTACTTTGTATGATAGGAAAAAACAAAAATCTATTGCCAGTCTTCTAGCAGTCCAATAAAAGGGCTTGGGTCACAGTTGATTTATTTAAAGACTGGTTTCATAAGTGTTTTGTTTCAGAAGTCAAGAGTTACCTTGAAAATAAAGGAATGCCATTTAAAGGGTTGTTAATACTTGACAATGATGGCGGTCATCCAGAAGGGCTTAAAACTGCCAATGAGAATGTCGAAGTTGTATTTGTTCCAGCCAATACTTCAATTCTTCAAGCTTTAGATCAAGGAGTGAATCGCTGTTTCAAAGCTAATTACATAAAGAAAACTACACAGTGACGGATTGTAATTTTTCTTGCATGAGGATTCGACTGCAAACGTAATGACTGGGACGGACTATTTATTGATCAATTGCGGTCCGTATAAGTTATGTTAAGAGGCGCACTTGAATCAAAATTAAATACACAATCTGTTAACGCTGGTGCTGAAGAAATTGTATTGGGTGAATGCGTTCAGATATTTTCTAAGGAGAGCCCTTAACTAAGGGTATGGGGTTTGCAAACATTGATTTTTTTTTTTTTTTTTTTTATTTTTTTTGTTTTTTTTTTTTTTTTTTTTTTTTTTTTTTTTTAAAATTTTAATTTTTTTTTTTTTTTTTTTTTTTTTTTTTTTTTTTTTTTTTTTTTTTTTTTTTTTTTTTTTTTTTTTTTTTTTTTTTTTTTTTTTTTTTTTGTTTTTTTGGCTAATTTCCTCAACCTCTGTGACAAAGAAAACTGATCTCCTTTTTCCCCTTGTGACCGACAAACAAAGAAAATTTAAGACAATATCTGCAGGGAATAAAGGAGAACAATCTAACGAATGGATGTGTTAACTGAACTTGCTTAACTTCAGTTTCTGATACTAAAAGATGGATGAAGAAAATGCTGTAGTAAATGATTGGGATTTAAATACATTAGGTGAATTGTGTTTCGTATGACAAAACAGTTAAATAATTTCATTATCGTCAAAGATCCTTCAATGGAATGCAGTCTCAAAATTAAAAGAGAAATTGAAAAATGATTTAAAACCATATGAAGAAATATTTGGTGAGCTAAAAAGGCAAAAGCGTCAATTGCCGATAACGATGTATTTCTCAAAAAAGCAGCCTATGCAATCTACAGATTCGGAACCGCCTTCATCTCCAACTAAAATATTTTTGTGCGCAATTGGATTAACTTTAAAATTTTATAATAAAATACTTGGATTATTCAATTAAATATAAAAGAATATTATCGTTCCAAATTTAATAAAGGTTTATAAATTCGTAGAAGTTTAGTTTTAAAAAATCAATACCTTTGTTTTTTTGTTCAATTCACAATTTAAGATGTGTACAGTACTGTACTGTAATGTAAAAAATATCCTACTAATTAACTAGTCAATAAAATATGTTTATATGACTATACTGTAAATAAACATTATATGTACCAAATTTATTTTCAAATTATTATTAAGGATAAATAAAATACTGGCTGATATTTTATTCCCCTTAATAGACAAAGGTATGAGAATTTTTAAAATTAATGATTTTTCAAGGGAATTAAAGTTATATGCGATGCGCCTATAACGCGGGGGGTCACTAACCTAACCCCAGCGTTCTACGAGGGACGACTGTGTGTTGGACTATATAATATGATTAGTTATTTATATATATTTATATGATTATAATATATATATATTAGTATATTATATATGTTATATATATAATATATATAGTTATATATATAATATATAATAATATAATAGTATATATATATTTAAATATATATTATAGGAGGTAATAATAGTATTATATATGATTATATAATAATATATATATATATTATATTTATATACTATTATATTATATATATATATATTAATTATAAATAGTAATTAAGTGCCGCGCTCTAAAATGCTCCCAAAATGCCAGATAAATGCCGCAGGGCATTTGCCGCCAAATTCTTAAGTGCCTCAGGCATTGTTACCCATCACTATATAGGTATTATATATATATATATATTATATGAGTCATTACTCGTGATACATTATATATATATGATATTCCCTCATGATATATATATATATATATATATATAATTACTACATATATATATATAAGTATATATTTATATATATATAATAATATATATATTATATATATATAATTATATATATATATATATATATATATATATATTATATATATATATATATAATATGTATATATATATGTAGTAAATATAGTACTATATATATATATATATATATATATATATAATATATATAATATTATATATATATATATATAGTATATTAATAGTATATATATTATATATTATTATATATATATATATATATATATATTTTATATTAGTTATATGACGCAAAAAGTAAGAGACCATTGGTTATATGTTTAGGTCTATACCTAACTTTTTACTAAATGAAAAAAAAACTAATTATTCCAACATTTATCACGTGTGTGTGTGTGTGTATTGATCGGTATTTACAAATCTACGGTCATAGACTATGATGATGCCACCTTTCCATCGGAAAATCCGGCCGGAGTCTTCCTAATTATCATCAGGATCAATTACATCCACACACAATACTTTGTCATAAGCAGGGATATTAATTTTTGAAAGTGAGTCAGAGGATTTTTACTCTCCTCAGCCGGGAATTCGAGCATCGGAATCAGCGTCTCTGGAGTGTAACAGTACTCGAGGCGCGGGTCTATGTCCTTATCTGTAAGGCATCCACGTCCCCTTATAGCTCAAATACCGAGCAATCGCCTAGTAAAGGGAGAGACCCAGGTTCAAGTCTGGTCGGGGAGGGAGAACCCTTAGTTTCCTCTTACTCAGACGCAAATGAGTACATGAGTAGATGGAACAATATACTAAAAAGCGCAGCGTTTTTAAACCGCTTGTATAGAAGGGCCGAAAGGTTAAAAAATACAAACGATTAAGAAATTTTTTTTTTACTCCAGACTTCTTCTCCACTTTCGTCAAAAAAATAATCAAAACTCCTTAATAATAATAATAATAATAATAATAATAATAATAATAATTAAATATTAATAATTATTAATAATACATAATAATAATTATTTGTACAGTATATTATTATCCCGTTTTCTTTTCAAAATTCTTAATTCTAAAATCACAGAAAAAAAAAAGTATTTTTCTAAATTATTTTTTCACTATTTGAAAATTAAAATCATCTTTTTTCTGCTTAAAATATTCAGCAGAGAATATATAATAATAATTTCATTGGCAATGTCAACAGTACAAAACTGTCAAGTAATCTTCAGGATAATAATAAAATTTTATTAATAAGATACATAATAAGTTAATTAATATAATTAGTCTGTGATTTTAGAAATATTATAAGATAATTTATTGAAATAAAAAACGGGATAATAATAATAATAATAATAATAATAATAATAATAATAATAATAATAATAAAATCTTTTGAGAGATAAAGTATTAACTATTATCACCATTCGTCAGGTACGGGGAATTCTTCTACCTTTTTAGGGGCTGCAGACGGTGGTTCAAGATCTGAAACAACAACAAACATTGATTTTGTTGACTATAATTATATTCAAAATATTTTAAACTTCTTTTTGGTGGTGGTGGGGGGGGGGGAGTTGGAGTGTCTAAGGAATAGGGGGGTTGAGTGCTCATGTTAATTATTTAACTGGTAAAAAAAATTGGCTTAATCATCTATAAGTTAATTGTTAGACTTTGTCTCGTAACGGTGCTTAATCGAAAATATTAATATATATATATATATAATATAGTATAATATATATATATATATATTATTATATATATATATATATATATATATATAATATATATATATATTTATAAATAATATATTATATAATATATATATATAATATATATATATAGTATACAATATAATATATATAATTATAATATATATATATATTATATAATATATATATATATTAATATATATATTATAATATAATATATATACATATATAATAATATATATATATAATATATATATATATTATATATATATAATATATATATATATATATATTGTTATACTATGTCTCATAACGGTGCTTAATCGAAAATGTATATATATATATTAAAAGTCCTTTGGTAATAATAACTACTAACTGCTTACCCGACTGATCAGCGGCAACAACTTCTGGGATTACTTTATCCACACTCATCGGGGATTCCAAGGTCATATTCGACAGAAGGTCAGAACTGCAAAGATATTTTAAATAAGTTCTTCAAAGTTTAAATTCTTAATCATTAAATAAATGATACCAAAAAACTTCCAGTTTGATTTATTCCTATTTCTTTCCAACATTTAAAAAAGATATCTAATAAATTTTAATAAGATATTTGGGAAGCCATTTTGTTACAAAAATATAGAAATGATTGTTTTTGCAATAGTTCCCTTAAAAGTTAATGCTGGAAAAGAGAATCTCAGAAATTTTAGGTTATTATATATAAATCACTCATGAGCTAAAGAGCGAGGTATTAGGTAAATACCTCTCTCATCGAAGTCTTGTTCATGTTCTCCTACTGCTGTTTTCTTTTCGCGATGTCTTGTTAATGCGCTACGCTTACTCCAGTCTTGTTATTATAAAGGTATATAAAGAAAGAGAGAGGTATTATAAATACCTCTCTCATGAAGTAGCTTGCCCCGATGTCTAGATACAATAATCCAAACCTCAGATACAAAAATTTATAATGCTTCAACGTCTTGGTAAAAAATCTCGGTAATAAAAACAAACGAAAATATTACCAATTCTCCCCTTATTCCCCTAGTATAACAATGACATTACAACATGTAGTTAATTTAGGTAGGTATATTAGTGATATGATATATAGCTGACGTAACATAACTCCTTTACCTCTGATTGGCAAGTACTCTCACAGTACTGCTTGTCGCAAAATAATGACTGGCTCATGGATTTAAATGGTCAAACACTTATATTACCTTTGAAAAATTCGTTTTAAGTGTTACTTTTATTAGATAAATGAAGCTTAACCGTTTGATAACATGTATTGGAAGGACTATTGTTTATAGACAAAACACAAAAAAGATTATAAATCAAAATATTAAAAGATGTTAAGCTTTAAAGTAGTATTCAGTTACCTAAAAGAATATAGAGAGAAAGAGAAGAGGAAAAGAGAAGGAATAAAAGAAATGATAACTAAGAATACAAAGAGGAAAATGAGAAATGAAGAGAAAAAGGAACTACGAAAAATGAAAAGTGGTGTTTATGCAATCTTCCTCATTCCAATTTTAAATTAACGACTTTTTCAGTTACTCTTCCAATTTTATCTATTCCTATAAATGCAGATGACTCGACACTCCATCATCTACACATTTCAAATCTGTTGCATCTTTCACATCAAGAAGTGCCTCTCAACTTCAACTTTCCCATACAATTCTGGATAGAATTTCCTGGTGGGGTTGCCTCAACTTTGCAATTATTAACTAAATATTCTTTTAAACAATTTCCACATTTTACACTCTCAAAATTACTCCTCAATTTTCTAATATTTTTAGACATTTCGGTCGTTTTCATTGGGAACAATATAAACATCTTTGCCCTCAGCAGAACAAAAAAAGTCTTGGAAATCTCGTATCACAAAGGATGCCAGGGTTTTCAAAAAACCGGAATTCTGTTCAGGCTGCAAGATTTTTTTCATTTCTCATAGTTACTTCCAGCTATACAAGGCTCTCATCAGTCCTGTATGGAGTACTGTTCTCACATCCGGTGGTGGGTTCGAGTTTTACCCATCTTTTGGATAGGGTTAAGCCCAAAATTTAAACTGATTAAATGTTCTTTACTTTATAACTCACTTGACTACCTCAACTACGATCCCGATCTCTTTCCTACAGGTACTACGATGGTGGCCGGGCGCTAGAGGGAACTGACAAGTTTCATTCCACTACCTTTGCCCTTTGAGACGTCCACGCAGCGCCAGGGGTGCGCTTCAATTACACAGATTGTGTGTGGAGATTGGCAACTCTTGGCATGTTTAATCTTCTGCTTCCTTTCCAGTCACATCTGCAATGTGGAATTTTTCACTCTCCAGTAGATGGGAGTAGGGTGCGTAACATGCACGAAAATACAATAATTAAGTAGAAGCACATGACTTAAGTCGAAAGCACCCCAACGCCATCCCACAATACTCTTAAGTGTGAGCCTGTCCTAAACAAAAATTCACCCTAGGGCTTCAAATTGTAATGGTTTTAGTTTCAAAGCTCATATTTTCATCATTACCCATATTTTTATTTCATTACAGGGAGATAGATGGTTATTATATATATATAAATAATATACTATATATAGTATATAAATATATTATATATTATAATATATATATATATATATTATATATATATAAATTATTATATATATATATACTATAATATATATATATATATATATATATATATATATATTATTATCATATATAAGGTATATGCTGGTATTTTGGTCAAAGAGTGCGTCGAGTGACTGAGGACTGATTGGTGAAGAACAAGGTGCGTTTAGGAAGTTGGTAGAGGATGTTGTGGATCAAATTCTTTACATTGAACAAATGATTGAGAAAATAGGAGAGAAGAAGAATAAATTTATTGTTAGGTTTTAGGATTTGCAAAGGCGTATGATAGAGTTAATAGGAAAGCGTTATGGCAGGTGTTAGTGATTTATGGTGTTTTGGTGGTAGGTTCTGAATGGAATCAAAAAGTATGATGACGATAGTGAAGCGTTGTTAAGAATAAATGGTGTCATGGTGATTGGTTTAGGATTAATAGCGGAGTAAGACAGGGTGTGTTAGTCTCCTTGGGTTATTCAATTTGGATATGGATGGGGTATGGAAAGAATTTGAAGGTGAGGCATGCAGGGAAATGTTTTAGAATGGTGGAGATGGAGTTGAAGTGGAGGGTTGCCCTACTATTATATGCGGATGATTTTGGTTTTGTTGTGGCGAATCTGAGAGGTGTGGAGATTGCATAGAGAGCATTGGCAGGGTGTGTAAAAGGAAGGGCTTGAAAGTAAACGTGGATAAGAGTACAGGTTATGGTTGAGTGAGGAGCACTCCTCAGTGTGAAGTATGTTAGATGGTGAGCAGGTAGAACAAGTGTCTGAGTTTAAAAATATTTAGGGTATATGTTGGCTATGAGAAGGAACGGACGATGCAGAGTGTAGTAGGAAGTTGTGAAGGCAGAAGGTGGCTGGTGCAATTAAATCGTTGCGTGATGCAAGGGACTAAGTCTTTGAGTTGCTTAGGCGTCTCTACATGAGGGTATTTGTTGTTAACTGTGTTATTGTATGGTAGTGAGACTATGGACTGGAATAAGAAAGATAGATCTAAAGTTCAATGTGTTCGATGGACAATCTTAGGAGGTGTGCTAGGTGTGAGAAGAATGATAAAATGAAGAATGGACGTATTAGAGAGTGGTGTGGTGTGAGGAAAGGGGTAAATGAGAGAATAAATGAAAGCTTGTTGAGATGGTTATGGTCATGTGGAAAGGAATGATGATAGTCGGTTTGGTGTTAAGCGGATGTATAGAGTGGTGAGTGTGTAGCAGGAACCGGACCGGCTGCGAGAACGAACGAGAAAGTGGATTGTGATAGTGAGTCGGTGAACGAATTGTCTGAAGGAGAGAAATGTGAGTTTGGCAGAGGCGAAGAAAGGTGCATGATTAGGACGTGAATGCGGGGTTTTGTATGGGCATGGTTGTGGCCCCACCTGGGCAGGGATGAACCCTTACATTGACGAAATACCATAGTGAGGGTCCGTCGCGGTCCATGATGCTCTAGGGTGTGGATTTTCTGTCTGTGACGAGCCTTCACTAATTAAATGGTATAAAGAGGGCGGTAAGGCTGAGCTTTCTTTCGCACGTTTGTCATATGTTCTCCTACTGCTTTTCTTTGCCGATGCTTGTACAGCACCTTACCCCAATCTTGGGAAAAATAGAAGGAAGATAAAGAAATATATATATATATATATATATATATATATTATATATTATAATATATATATATATATATATATATATACTAGTATATATATATATATTAATTTCTTTTCTTTTCTTTCTTCTTTCACCTTCCTCTTTGCCCCAAGATTGGGGGTAAAGTGCTGTACAAGCATCGGAAAGAAAAGCAGTAGTGAGAACATGACGCAAGTCGAAAAGAAAAGCCCAGCCTTACCGCCCCCTCATTACCATTAATTAGTGGAGAGCTCGTCACAGACAAAAATCCACCCTAGAGCATCATGGACCGCGGACGGACCTCACTATGGTAACATCGTATCAATGTAAGGTTCATCCTGGCCAGGGTGCGGCCCAACAACCATGCCCCCATACAAACCGCCATTCTCTCCTATCATGCACCTTTATCTCGCCTCTGCCAAACTCACATTTCCTTCTTCAGACATTCGTTCACCGACTTAATCATCCACTTCTCTTCGGTCTCCCAGCCGGTCGGTTTCCCACACACTCTCCCACTATTACATCCGCTTAACCAACCTACTATCATATCTCCTTTTCACATGACAAACCATCTCAACATACTTTCATTTTATTCTCTCAATTTACCCCTTCTTCACACCACACCACCTCTAATACGTTCAATTCCTCATCATTTATTCAATTCTTCTCACACCTAGCACACCCCTAAGATTGTTCACATCTTAGAACACATGAACTTTAGCATCTATACTTCTTATTCCGAGACAACATAGTCTCACTACCATACATAACCACAGGTAACAACATTACCCTCATGTAAGACCCTAGCACCACTCAAGACTTGTCCCTTTGCATTCACTAACGATTAAATATTGCACACAGCCACCTTCTGCCAATTCACAACTTATCCTACTAAACACTCTGACAATCGTACCGTATCCCTCTCCATCAACATATACCCTAAATAATTTAAATCAGACACATATGTTCATAGCTGACTCACACATCTACATGAACTTCACAACTGAGGAGTGTCCTCAACTCACAACCATAACCTTCACTCTTAATCAACAAACGTTTACTTTCAAAGCCCCTCCTTTTACACACACCCTGCCAAAATCTCTCTACCAATCTTCAAACTCTTCTTCAGATTCGCCACACAGAACCAAATCACCCTATATTATTATATATATTATATATATATATATTATATATAATATATATATATATATATATATATATATATATATATATATATATTATAATATATATATAATTATATAATATATATATATATATATAAACAGTTAGTTTCGAAGGAGGATGAATGAGGACATACAAGGGAATAGGAAGCTCTTCTGGAAGGAGCGCGAAAGGTTAAGAATTGAGAATAAGGGGGAATCTGCTCTTAGAATAATGAATAGGGATGGGCTTTGTAACTGATGAAATGGATGGAGGGGAGTGTGGAAAGAACACTTCGAAATCTGCACAATATTAACCAGTAAGATGACGGTGTTAGTGAATGTGTGGTGGTTGTTTGATGGTGCAAGAAGAATAGGTATTTGGGGATGAGGTTTATTAGTAAGGCAGGAGGTAATGGGTAGAGTGCAAAAGAGTGAGAATGGTAAATCTGCAGGTATAGATGAAATACTGGTGAAATGATCAGAGCGGAGGCGACATGGTGATTGATTGGATTTGGAAGTTGGTTGTAATAAAAGGTTTTATGGAGGGTATAGTTCCAATGGATTGGAGGAGAGCGGTAATAGTTACCTTTATTATAAGGGTAAGGGAGAAAGGGGAATTGTAAGAAATATATAGGGATAAGTTTATTTGAGTGTATGTCAGGAAGGTATATGCTTGGTATTTGGTTGAAGATGGTGCGTCGAGTGGACTTTAGGGACTGGTGAGTGAAGACAAGGTGCGTTAGGAGTGCGAAGAGCGATGTGTGGATCAATCTTTAACATTTTTGAAACAAATGATTTGAGAAAATGAGGGAGAAGAAGAATAAATTATATTTAGTTTTATGGATTTACACAGGCGTATGAAGAGTTAATTGGGAAGCTTTATGGCAGGTAATAGTGATATATGGTGTTCGGTGTAGGCTTCCTGACATGGAATCATAAGTATGTATGACGATAGTGAAGCGTGTTGTAAGAATAAATGGTGTCAATGGTGATTGCTTTAGGATTAATAGCGGAGTGAGACAGGGCTGTGTTATGTCTCCTTGGTTATCAATTTGTATATGGATGTTGGGTTATGAAAGAATTCAAGGTGGGGATGGCAGGAAATGGTGTTAGTAATGATGGAGAATGGAGAGGAGTGGAGGGTGCCCTACCTATTATATGCGTGTGATTTTTGGCTTTGTGTGGAGAATCTGAAGTGAGTTGAGAGGATTGGTAGAGAGATTTGCAGGAAGTGTAAAAGGAGATTTTTTGAAAGTAAACGTTGATAAGAGTAAGTTTATGGTTGTGAGAGTAGGACAGTCCTCAGTGTGAAGTTATGGTTAGATAAATGAGCAGCTGGAGCAAGTTGCTGATTTAAATTTAGGGTATTGTGTTGGATGAGAAGGGAAACGGATGATGCAGAGTGTAGTAGGAAGTTGTGAATGGCAGGAGCGTGGTGCCGTGCAATTAGAATCGTTGGGTGAATGTAAAGGGCACTAAGTCATTTGAGTGCGCTAGAGTCTTACATGAGGGTAGTGTTACCTGTGTTATTGTATTGGTAGTGAGACTATGCGATTGCGTGAATAAGAATTGTATGATCTAAGTTCATGGTTCAGATGGACAATCTTAGGGGCATGCTAGGAGTGAAAAGAATTGATGAGCTTTAATAAAGTGAGAAATGAACGTATTAGAGCTGAGAGTTGTACGGTGTGAAGAAAGGGGTAAATGAGAGAATAAATGAAAGTATGTTAGAGATGTTTTGGTCATGTGGAAATGATGAAGATAGTCGGTTGGGTTAAGCGGATGTATATGTGTAGAGTGTGTTGGGAACCGACCGTCTGGGAGACGAGAGCGAGAAATAAGAAGAATGAGAAATCGTGTGAACGAAGTACTGAAGGAGAGAATGTGAGATTAGCAGAGGCATGAGATAAAGGTGCATGATAGGCAGAGAATGGCGCGGTTGTTGGATGGGGCAGGTTGTGGCCACCTGGGCCAGGGGGATGAACCCTTACATTGACGATATATGCCATAGTTGAGGGTCCGTCGCGGTCCATGATGCTCTAGGGTGGATTTCTGTCTGTGACGAGCTCTCACTAATTATGGTACAGAGGGGGCGGCGTTAATGCTGGGCTTTCTTTTCGACGTTTTGTCATGTTCTCCTACTGCTTTTTCTTTTCGATGCTTGTTACAGCACCTTATCCCAATCTTGGGCAAAGAGGAAGGTGAAGAAGAAAGAAAGAAATATTATATATTATATTATATATATACTATTTTTAATTATATATATATATATATATATATATATATATATATATATATATATATATATATATTATATATATATATATAATATATATATATATATATATATATATAAATATAAATAAGTATCTTTTTATCTACCTTTTTTTCCCTAGATTGGGGGTAAGTTGCGTGACATGCACCGGAAACATAGAATAGTAAAAGAATGTGACACAAGTCCCGAAAGAAAGCCAAGCCTTACCGCCCCCTCTGTACCATTGGTGAGAAACTCGTCGCAGTCAGAAAATCCACCCTAAGCTTCACGGGAAATGCGCGGACCCTCACTATGGCATATCGTCAGTATAGGGTTACCAACTTACCATACCACTTCACAAAAACCCACCCATTCATCCTATTATGCACCTTTCTTCTCGTCTCTGCCAAACTCACATTCTCTCCTCCAGACATTCCTTCATGACTCAATCCACTTTTTCTTCAGTCCCCCAGCTCGGTCGTTCCAATACACTCACCAACTATACATCGCATTTAAACCAACCGACTATCAAATCCTCCTTTCCACATGACAACCATCTCAACGAACTC